>OY986043.1:23495839-23717106 GCA_963920215.1 Nineta flava | reverse complement strand
TTATAATTATCGTTATTACAATTTCATATCCATCCATATATAATTTCCTTTTTGTTTGTAAAATACATTCGCCAAACATTCGCATCGTTTCTAGCGAATGCGAATGTCAAAAAATATGCGAATATTCGCGGATGCGAATATTCGCGAATGCGAATATGAATATTCGTTACATCACTATACTGAACATACACATAAATAAATTATACTCATAAATTTGGACATGATACCAACATTTTGCACTATTCTATGTTTAACATTTGTAAAAATGCAATACAATGTATAGACGATAATAAAGGATCATTTTTTCAAAATTTTACCCTTGATTTATGCCAAATCTATGCGAAATTTTTAATGTAATTTTATCGAATTTACATTTGATAAAATCGGATAACAACAGCAGATATGACAGCAGTAGATTACAATCGGACGGAGAAAATAGAGATAGATTTGCATACACTAAGATAACCACCTCAAAATGTATCCGATAAAATTTTAACTGGAATCCCCAGCAGACGCAGGGGAAGAACAGCCACAACATGGAAGTGTGCAATGGAAAATTTCAGACACATTTTCTCACGCCAAGAGGGAAAACTTGGCATGAGATTAAACCCTTAGCCTCAGATAAAATTGTCTTTAAATCATTCGGAGAAGTCCTATAAAAATATATTATTCTTTCAGGTTTTAAGAACCCTCCCCAAAACTTGGCTCGATTAAAAAATATTAGGAGTCACCCACTTTTGCTGAACCCGTACCTACTGTGCGTGAAATGTGGTAAATTTGCAGTTGCTGTTATATGTGTTATTCTGACCAGTTAATTTAGATAACACTCTTAACTAAGACATAATAGGGGATAGATAAAACTAAAAGTTTATGGAAAATTTTTTATTTATTATTTAAATCTGACACTTGATTTGGTAGCAACAATGTTAACAAACTTGTAAATATTGCACATGAACCAAAAGTAATCATAGGTAAGGGATGCCATATTAATTCCTAAAAATTATAAATATGTAAATAACATTATCAAAACAGTCAATTAAAATACGAAATATTTTAATTGTATTATATATATATATATATATATATATATATATATATATATATATATATATATATTTATATATATATATATATATATATATATATATATATATATATATATATATATATATATATATATATATATACTGATCATATATATAGGCTGTTCTGAAATTCATTCGAGAAAACTATACAACGGTGTAAACGTGCAAAATACAAACAAAAAAGTTTACTATATAATTAATATAATTAATTAAACGTTCATAAATTGAACCATTTTATGGGTGTCGCTACACTTATTGAGAACTCTGTCGCTACTCTAGCGTGGCCGCCCTACTCCACTACTATGGCCGCACCTCCTTTCACTATGCGCTCTGTGATTGGTGGACTAGTGTAGCTACACCCGCAAAAATGCAAATGTGATTAGTTGAATTTATTATTAATGTTTAATTAATTATATCTAAAAACTAAGCGTCAAATCGAAAAACTTTATAAGACTTTTTTGTTTTTTTTTTTGCAGCTTTACACAGTGGTATAGTTTTTCTGAATGAATTTCAGAACAGCCTGTATATGTATGTATATTTATATATATATATATATATATATATATATATATATATATATATATATATATATATATATATATATATATATATAAATATAATAAATTAAAAATGAACTTTTACCAATAATAATGTTTGTGGCGCCACCATATTTCCAATATTTCCAATTGCAAAACACATGCCTAAAGACAAGTTTCTGATCGCATTTGGGAATAATTCTGTTATAAATAAGAAACATGTATTATATGTGATTGTTATCATGAATTTTCCCAATGTAAATACTGTTAGCTTCAATATTCCTGGAAAAAAGTTATTAAAAGTGAAAATAACAACAATCTGAATTAATTGCTTAAATACTCGATACAATGAGTTCATCATCAATGCGTGAACTGTTAATTTTACTTTTTACCTAAGCACAAATGTATAAAATATAATGTAGTGCATATATAGTACAAATATAAAGTGCTGTTAAAGGTGAATACAAATATCAAGATTTATTACAGATGTTTGAGCTGTTATCATCGTGGAAAAATTATTCAGTTTATGAAGAAAAGTTTTCAAACACAAGTTATTTAATTGCTACAGGAGTGAAGAAATCCAAAGTGGTAGCCGAAAAGTAATTTATTTAAAAAAAAAAAGAAACATTTTATTTTGAAATATTTTTCCTAGTTCTTACGGTTTTAAAGATAGATATTTTTCGGTTCTGACAGATAGATATGTCTTTTCTCTCTGTTCGTTATCTCTTTTAGTTTTTAAGTTATCCTATTCACGGATGACCATACGAACGGACGGATATGTGATCCGTCATTTTAATTAGGTCATTTTATGAACACCAATACCAGGGATGGCAAACCTTTATTTACCTATGTGCTATTTTTTCTAAAAACTGTTCAATGAGGCCATGACGCGGCGTCCTGATTTAGTCATAAATGGGGAAAAAATAACTGAAATAAACTTAAGTATGTACTACGCAAACAAAATTAGTTTAAAAACGTAAAAACTATGCGTAATTGTTACAGTAGAGTCTCTCTTATGTTGACTGCGACGAGCAGTAGTGGATTTAGGCTGAGGCCCGAGCCTAGGGCGGCAAATTTTGAGGGGTGCCAAAATTTTTAAGACGACTAAAATTAAAAATCGATTGGCTTTTCTGTAAACTGTAAGACCAAATTTTAAAGTTTATTTTATTGCGCTCTTACTATCTAAACATAGTACCATTTTGAGGGTAGAAATTTTTTGTTAAAATAATTAGTGGGGCAAGTACTAAAATCTGAAATATCTAACAAAAAGATTTTAATAAACTTTAATGCTAGCATATTATTTATTTACGAAATTAGATTTTTTTTCGTATTTTTCATTCAAAATTTAATTGTGACATTTGTTTGCTCTTTAGTATAAAACATTAATTCACCATGATAAATTATACAAGTGTCAGAGATATATATATATATATATATATATATATATATATATATATATATATATATATATATATATATATATATATATATATATATATATATATATATATGTATACTGTTACGAAAGAAAAAGGGCGCCATATCGTCTCGGGCCTAGGGTGCCCTCAAACCTAAATCCGCTACTGGCGACGAGTCTGAGATTCCTAGAATCAAAGTAATAGAATAATGCGTATTCACTTACATTTCCAAATGTACATAATGACTGGACTATAAGATAATAATAAATATTAAAAATTACAAATAAATTTGAATACAACTGTAGATTCGTATATATGAATATCATAATGCAAGAATAATAATGAATATTTGTTTTTGTCTTAATACATATTACCCTGGTACTCCATATCGTATATTTGTTTTTCATCGGTGCTCTGGTTCCCGGATTTGATTATTTATTTGCACATAGTTTTGACTGCGTTGATGTTTTTCATGTCTGTCAGTCAACCACGAGTGGTCTTCATTTCGTTTTAGTACATCGATTTCTATTGGAAGTTGTTGAAGAAAGGGAGAATCGTGGAAGGAAGTGGAGGTGTGTGCTATTATCCACCTGGTTCGACTCACCCTATATATATATATATATATATATATATATATATATATATATATATATATATATATATATGTATATAATTTATGTATTTATTTGCGAAATTTTGACTTTGGTACGAGACCAATAGCTCTATTTCCTATTAGGAAATTCGATAATAAGCAGTTCCCACATTGATAATGAATTAAGTTTATGCACGGTATTTAGACAATCAACTACGTTAGCTGTTCTGTAACATTTGTTTTGAAAGGGATTAAACTACAAATGAATTGATACGTACCTTCTGGAATAAAATAAAGTGAATTACATAAAATACCAGTAATTAATAATGATAGCGTCAGTGTATGTTTTCTACTAAGATATTTTAATGTAATCGCACATAAAATATAAGCAGGTATTTCAATAGTAGCTACAAATATGAAAGACAGATATTTATTATCAGACGATGTTGATGCTGAATGTATTGATAATCCAGAATATAGGAACAAAGTTGAAAACATTATTATGCAACAAGTTATCAATCGCCTAAATATTGTCGGATTCTTTAAAATCATTATTATGGAAACTGTTCTGTTAGTATTATTATTATTGAATTTGTCTGTTTCTGCATTTTTCTAAAAAAGATAATAATTTTAAGTTATATTTTATTGGCTAAAATAATACTAAAGTGGGGTTTATTCTGTTCAAGTACCGTACCTCCGCACTTAAGAGATTTGGTTCTACATGACTTGACTCAATTCCAACTTAGGAAAACAATGTTGGACGTGATTTAGTTGAGAAGTATGTAATGAGTCAAGTGGGTTTATTTCAATAAAGAAATGTGTAGTGAGTCAAGAGTATTTGATAAAGTTTGTGAGAAAGAATCTGATTACTGGCCCCAACAGATTATAATAGTAAAATAATCGGTAAAGTATGCAATTAAGGTGGAGGAAGAATCAATTAACTTGCCTTAAGTGGCCTACAGACGATCAACTTACCTGCGTTAATTCAGCAAAGGAAAGTCTACAAAAAAGATTTACGTAGTACCATAATTAGGTGCTACTTAGGTGCTAAATTGGTGTTTAGTTTGTATTTTTGGTGCTTTTTGGATTTAATCATTGTAGATTTAGACTATGGTGTCCACATCTACAGTGAGAATAAATTTAACACATCTTTAAAAACAACATCGCAAATTGGGTACGTTAAATTGACAACACCGACATTTGGATACGTCCAAGCAATGCTGTCCACATTTTCTGAGAGTAAGGTAAAAGATAAAGTCCTGACCGGCTGTGAAGAACATCAGCAACAGACTTCAAGTCAGAAAACTAGCTACTTTATTCGATGAAGTTGTAGAAAACCAAACACCTGTTGAACATTTTGAAATGCTGGTGTTTATTATCATAACTGATAATGTACTGTCTACATTAGCTAAGCACATGGAAGGATATCATCAAGTGGCTATTGTGTTTAGAATACATCGGCAATTAAAATATTTTACAGTAGAAAATATTTTGAAAATAACTCCAATTGTCGTCAGAGCTTACCCAAACGATTTGGAAGAAAGTCTAGGTAATGAACTAATTCAATTCGCTGAGCTACTAAAAACAGATGTGATTGCTTCTATTGACAGCAAAAAGCTGTATGGAATTTTATTAACTTTTAATGGAAAATTTACTTGGTTTTGATTATCACCTAATAGAGTGTAGAACTTTTTTTTTTCAATTAAAGCGCATTATAAATGAATTACGGAACATAATAGGACCAGAACGTCTAAATGATATCACCTTATTTAACATTGAATGATCTGGTTAGATAGATTTTAGAGGCTGCGTTGGACGGGCTACACTAAGACCGCTTGGCCACTTGGAGTGGTGAAGATCTGGTTGTATTTCTAAATTTGCTCTCATTAAATCGAGGAGACATTTTTTTTAAAGAAACTGTTTTGTTTTATATCCTAAACTTTAGGACCTTAAGCAAAGTAAATGCCTCTTGTTATCATTTACTACCTATCCAAGTGCCTACTTGGAAACTAGGCGGTTATAGGTTTGAATCCCGACATCGGTAGTATGTCAATTGTTAAGAAAAAAAAAGGGAGCGGTTAATTGCCAAACCTGTCGGCGTATGGACAAGAACGAAGTAACCGGCTATGCTTGAGAAGGTTTTCTGCAGTTTCCTTCACGTACTCCAGATGAATATCGGTATAGTTCCAATCATAGTCGGCTGCAGCCGCATATCCGACTAATTCCTGGTCTATAAACAAAAATTCCTTCCACTCCTCTCACATCCTCACATCCTCAGGCATCACAATGGACCTTATGGTCAAAGTGTAGCTAATCTATCATTTACTACAGACCCCGCACTGGCAAAATCTGGCACTGGTGTCGAATACGCTTTTTTCAGGGTCATTGCGATGATATTGACATTCTCGATAGCGTTTTTTTTATTTACACAATAGATTTAATAAATTCGTTATTCTGTCTAATATTTGGAGCAACGGCATTTAAATTAAATTAGTTTCAAAACATAACATAAAATAATTTACTTTTAACATTGCCTCAAAGCTTTCTGGTAAAGAACGTTTGTTCGTTTTTGCGATTTTTTTAAAAATATCTTGTATTTCATCTGTTTTATTTCTTGAGTATAACCACTCCAATGATTCGGGTATTAACCACCAATAAAATACCATTATGAATCCAGGAATATGTATAGCACGTACAAATGTTTGCCATGTTGTGAAATACCATGCAGCAAATCCCACAACTATTTCACCAAGTGCATAACAAGAGCAACAAATTGCAGTTGCAAATAGTTTATGTGATGTACCACTTACTTCTACGACTGAGAAAAAATTTTTATGCGTTATATAATTAGCATTTAATTAGCTTAATAATTTGATATTAAATACAACATAATTAATTGATTTTTTAAATATTGCTCTGCTGATTAAGCTAGCAGAGCATGCGATTACACAGTGCAACAAAGTGCATTTAATTAGCTGAATAATTAGCTGAATAATTTGATATTAAATACAATATAATTAATCGATTTTTAGCATCCTCTGCTAGCTTAACTTTAAGCTAGCAGAGGATGCGGTAACACAACACAACAAAGAGCATGAATTTTTTAATTAAGGCATTTAATTAGCGTCTAATTATGACACAATTATAATTGTTTCTGCTCAGGTTGCTCTGCTAGCTTAATGGATATTGTACAATGCACAATGCAGTTATGCACGATAAAAGATTCGGTGGTGTTTTCCCCACTGTTGGATCCGGTTCTCGCAGGGTTGGTTGTCTAGGCCAGTGATTGATTTCACTATGTGTACTATCTATTATGAAAGTTTCATCGCATCGAAAAAAATGCATTTTTATGGTTCATCGGCAAAAAACAACTGCAGAAATACTTTTGCATCAATTATCGATAACAATTGGTTGAACCTCATCGCTTGAGGGATTAAAATGAGGGTGCGGCCTTATATAATTATATTATATTTACTTAGAATGAAAGCAATGCTGAAAGTGGTACTTCCTAGAAATGCTACCATAAATTCAGTCATGTAAAAAAATTCCAAGCTTGTAGCAAACGATTGTATGACTCCAAACATTGATGTTAAAGTTGGTAAAACAACTAAAGTTATTTTTCGTCCATATCTGAAACATTTGAATTAATTTTCAATTTATAATTTTCTTCGCTTTTTTAATTTTTCTATAAAAAACTATTTATGTTTTTTTCAAACAATAATTTTTGATCGCTGATTCATCTTCGTGATTTAACTACCACCCCAAATTCGTAGTCCAAAATGTTTGTATGGGTATCATTATCCATAATTGAAATAAAAAACGAAAAAAATGAACGCAATATATACTCGTACAATTAACAAAACATGATTGTCACAGTTTAGGAAGCTACTAATTCACACGTTACGTAGGTATATATCATAGGTGGGCAGGGTTTGACTGCACTCAGGTCTGAGTGAGAGGTAGGAAGAGAGATAGAGTAAATACAGGGCAGCCTATCAATTATTATTATTTTCTTTTCATAATTAAAATATTTTCTGAAAAAAATATAATAATACCAACTCTTTTTTATGGTCACTATTATACAAAGTATACAATACTCACAAAGTACATTGAATACATACTCTGAAATTTTGGGCTGGTAATTTGGGGCATAAAATGTACCTTTTTAATATATTTGTGTATGAATAAAATATGTTAAATGTTTTTTATAAATAAATATATAATATATAAATTATAAATTATATGTATAAAATATAAATCTTTTAAACCTTTACGTTTACCGCTGAACCGTTATAATAAAAGAATGAAATTTTTGCAAATAATTTGAATAGAATTGAAAACTAGTTTAGAAACTTTAGATAGAATTAGATTTTTGGAAATTCCAAATATGTTGCCTAAACTTTTTACTATTCATATCCGAGAACTAATAAACAATTATTTACCTGATTTAATTATTTTATCTTCGTATGGAGTGTAGTGTCATGGGAATTTGATGACACTATATACAATAAACATGTCAATGAAAAGGCTGGGGAGGGGGATAATTTGTTACTTATTTCCTAATGGTTAAATTTTACATAAAGTGGGAATTTGAGTTTCTTCGAGTTACTCTACTTTGAATTGAAAAAGTTAAAAGTACTATTCGTGGTAGTGGAAATTATTTTTCGCATAATTTGTTTTTTCAAAAAAAATAAAAGTAGGGATTTTAATAATGGAGAATACATCGCAAGCAGTCTTGGGTAAGTTCAGCAGTGAGGTGCGGCACCGCCTGCGAAGAAAAGGAGGATATTTTTTGGCATCAACGAGTGGAAGCATCATTTTGGTATTTTAATTTATTTTGTTTAATTTTTTTTATTTTTGCCTATTAATTTCGATTTTCTATCTATTTCTAATTTATACGGATGATGACTACTTTGTAGTCGAAATACGTATTTATAATACAAAAACTGATCTAGGTATTGGGGCGAATTTGAAATTTTATTAAATAATTAATTCAAGACCTCCATAACCTCCCCCCCCCCTTAAACTTTTATAATTTATTTCTTTGCACTTCTCAACTCCATGTAAACAAAAAATCAAGCTTCAAACTTTTCAAAGCTTCAGTGCTCGTACATCCGAGGTAAAATTTATACTTTTTTTTATAAATACTCTACCGGTCTGACACAAAACCCATAATTGGTGCTCCGATACATTGTCCAATTGCATTGATCGTACCCACAGTTGTTAATTTCCATTGATTATTTGGGCAGTATATTTCAAACTGTTGTAAAAAAAAAAAGACCAAAATACAATATTAGGTCAGTAGCACTACCAAAAGTCCAGCTATCACTTCAAAGTTTTATAATTGATTTGTGTCTTATTTATTCTATTTTCGAAATAAATACCTCGGACAAAATTTTTTCATTCTAACTACACTAACAACTTTTATTCGAACTCGACGTTTGGCCTCATTTGTACATAATATATAAACCAGGGTAAATTTATTCCCGAGTAATTTATTCCAGGGTAAGTTTATTCCCGATTTCGTAACGGTTAAAAAAATAAATTTGGTATAAAAAATTCATAAAATGACCTATTAAGTCCACATCCGTATTCGCCAAACATTCGCCCGTCCACCCTTTTGCCTGTCAATACTGTGTTAACTATCTTCGGGATTAAATTTTAAATTTTGCCCCAATTTCTAGAACAATTATTTTTTATTTTGTAAATACGTATTTCGACTAAAAAACAAGGAGGCTCAATTCCGTTTTTAGATATAAAAATTATAAAAAATAACGACACTAATAAATTAGAATTCGATATCTACAGAAAATCTACACACCCTGAACGATACATTGCAGCCGATTCGAACAGCCCACCTCAACACAAACTGGCTGTTATAAATTTTATGGTAAACAGGCTACTTAAAGTCCCACTGTCTAAGGAAAATTATAAAATTAATGGCTTCGATTCTAACATAATAAATAATAATTTGGTCCGCAGAACTATATTTAAAAATTTTACGAAACAATTCCACCGTACTAATACAAGAAACTGGCAACGTTGAACAAAATAAATGATGCAAATTAAAATATTTCCACACGTGCACAAATAAAATCACTAGAGAATTAAGGGATCATAACCTAAAAACAGCGCTTGTTATTAAAAATAAAATTAAACAGTTACTGGACAAGGATAAAATTATCAGTGAAAAACAGTCGGGCATATATGGGGTCAGTTGTCAAAACCGTTCGAAAATTTATGTCGGTCAAAGTCGTCGCCAAATCGAAACTCGAATCAAAGAACACCTGGTTCATGTGAAATTTGGGAGAACCAAAAAATCGTGTATAGCTGCGCACGTTATTGAGAACAACCACAAGATTGACAAATCGAATTCAAAACTACTAAAATCGGTACAAAACCCCACAGAATTAGATGCATACGAAAGTATCTACATACACAGATTAAGAAAACAGATATTGAAATTAGACAATGGCTCAATTCCAAATTCTGATTTAATAAAATTAAACCATTTTCAAATAAAAATTAATACCTGAATATCAAGGTTAGCTTCGATCAATACTCTCACTTTAATGACAAAAACAACACCGCATAGTCAGAAAAGGTTACCGCCAATAAATGGGTAGGACACTTCACATACTTAATCCCTTAATTGGTCAGTCAACTTAAATAATCCTTCAGGTACCACCTCAGTTAGATCATATAAAAGACAAAACTTTTTTAATATTATTGTGAGACACGCACCAAATTAACAACGAGTAACATATCTTTGACTCCATATCCCAGACATAGTTACGATTAGCTAATTCATACTGATGATGACTACCTCGTTGTCGAAATACGTATTTATAAAATACAAATGGTTGTTCTAGAAATTGGGGCAAAATTTGAAATTTAAACTAATTTAAATTGTTTGAAACGTAAATATTATTAATATCACGAAGTCAATGAACACTTAAAAAAGTTATTTGCGCGCGTTATTCGTCATATTGGAAAAAATGTTACACTTTGTTGCAGCGCGCTTGCAATTGGGCTACGAAGAATTGTAATAATAACAGTTCTTCAAAATTTCTCTTAAACCAATGAAGTAAACTAAATATATGTATCGGTCACAATAGCCAACGTCTTCATACATTATATTATCGAATGATAATTAGTGAGAACTGTAGGTTTTTGAAATAAAATTTCAAATTCCCCCCTTTACCTAGATCAGTTTTTTGTACTACAAATACGTGAATTTTAAATTTAATTTTACGGATCATGTTATTTATTAATTTTGGAGTGTAGCCGTTAAATATTGAAATTTGTTTAATATGTTGGGCTTCTTTAAAATAATTTTTTCTCGACATTGGCACTTTTAGTAGTCTATTTATTAGAAAGTTAAATATGGCTAGTTTGTGTCCACCTCAACCCAAACTAGCCATATTTAACTTATTGTATTAATAACAAGTAACATATCCTGCGACAATATAAGAGTAATTTTAATAAGAGTAAAATTAACAGGAATAAATGTGATCGAAGGAAATTTTAACAAGAGCAATTTCAATATAATTTAAAATTTTTTATATTTTAAATCTAGTATATTTTAATCTAGTTAATTTTCTATTTATTTTATTTTTTAATAAGAGTGATGTTAACAAGCGCAAATTTAATGAAAGTAATTTTAACAAGGGTAATTTCAATAAAATTTAATATATTTTAATTTATTTTGTTTAATTTTTTTAATTTTGTCTATTGATTTCGACTTTATATCTATTTCTAATTGTCAACGGGTAAAGTACGACTAGCTAATTTATACTGATGATAACTACATTCTGGTCGAAATACGTATTTATAATACAAAAAACTGATCTAGGTAAAGGGGGCGAATTTGAAATTTTAACGTCTTCATGATAAATACTAATAATTGCCAAAGAATCAAAAATATTTTTATATTACTAATTTTTGTATGTTGCTAACAACAATAAAATCCTAAAAATAATGTTTCATTTAAAGGTGAGGGGTTCGGGTTTGTGACGTATTATTACGTAAAGGTTGGCAAATACGTGACGCAGCGTTAAAAGGGGGGGGGTAAGAATAACAAATGTGATAATGTTGCGTTACGTATTTTATGGATAAACAGTAGAGGTAGTATATTTTCGGAACTACAGAGAAAAAGATAAATTAACTTACATCATTTAGAATAGTTGTATGTATGTCTGGAAATACTAAATCATTTTCACAATTCATAATTTTGTCTTTCAAAAATAATTCTGAAAATGACATGTTGTTACTTCCTGAAATATTATTCTTGACTCCATAGCGTGTACAATATGTGGGATGACCATTTTCAAAAGGAACAGCATATTCTACACATTCTGATATATATTCCAAAACTGTTTCATTACCACATTGCGGTAATCGACATCTGATGAAAAATAAATAATTTATACATCCCATCAAAAACATAAATGTAAAAAAGGGGGTCAAGATTACGGGAATATTCTTAACATAATGGTTTCTTCTTGATTGATTGATTGATTTATATTGGGGTCTAAAAACTATTGCACTTCGAACTTATGGTCCATTGTGTTCTCCTTCTACTTCAGTCCGGCTAGATTCGCTTCTCCCATATGTTGGCAATAGCCAGGAGCTTGCTTATCAGATCTTCCTGAAGGTTCATATATTCGGGGTGAGATGCACCGAATATCCTGTATCTGCTGCTAGAGGTTTGCAGTCAAAAATAATGGCTGGATGTTTCATCCTCCTCGCCACACAATCTGTACACAATGGACCCATTATGGAGCCATATTGTGTGTAGATGCTTCTGCAGGGGATAATGTCCCGTAATGAATCCGGTAACCCTCCGCGGTTGCATCTTGTTCAGCTTCAGTGCATGGAGAGATAGTCTCTTGGTTGCACTCTGAAGCAGTATTTTTCCGAGCCCTTGCGACGGTACTTTTTCCCAGTGATCACGGTGTTTAGCATTTGACCAATCTTTGATCACCTGTTTACATGCAGTCCTTGGAATTCCTAAGATAGGCTCTGAGCCAGTGAAGGGTATACAGACTCCCTTTTTTGCTAAGGTATCTGCTTTTTCGTTTCCTTCGAAACCACTGTGATCCGGAACTCAGATCAATTTAACATTGTTCCGTTATGCCAGTTTCAGATGGTTTCTCCTTAAAAAGTAGTGATACGGAAGAGAAGAAAGTTATTTAATTAATGTAAAACTTCCAAAACTGACCAGGACGTCTATTTCTTTCAGGCATTGTTATACGAAATACAATATGCTCGCAGTAATATGCTCGCTTAGAATGTGACTTACTGTTCAAAGAGATTGCGGTACAAACAGCATATTAACAGATTACGAGCATATTAAATATAAGATGTATTTGATATTACAATATCTGAAAGAAATAGACGGCCTAGTCAGTTTTGGAAGTAACATGGATGTGTGATAATGCTACTGAATATTTCATTTTGAGGAGAGGGGATATTATGGTGAACTTGAATTTAAGCTAGTCCATTTATTTAAAAATAGAATGAAGTGCTCCACTTTTTTTGTGAAGCTTTGAATATATATAAAGATTATTAAATAAAACGAATATTTGAAAATTTCGTAGAATCGCTTTATATGATTAGTATCAGATTATACAGTTCCTTCTCCAGGAAAAAAAATGTTTTCTTTTCATTTTTTTTTCTGAAGAAGGAACTGTTCCGGAACTAGTCACATACAGTGATTGGACGAAAATTTCAAATATTTGTTTTATTTAATAATTATAATGGATTTTCGCAAGATTGTTAAGATAATCAAAGAGAACTCTAGGTTTTTTTGAAATTAAATTTCAAATTTTGCCCCAATTCCTAGAACAATTATTTGTACTTTATAAATACGTTTAAGGCGTTTTTGGTATTTATTTAAAAGGTCAAGTTCGTTAATGGGTACACATCGGACAAGGGAAAGGGGGATTTAGAGGGAGAGGGAATACAAAATTTGGCATCTCTCCCTTAATATTCGAAATATGGAAAAATATATGAGCAGTAAAGTTGTAGAAACTGGGTTTTAGAGATAGATGGTAGATTGTGGAGGCTGCCCTGGACGGTCTTTACCAAACTAACAGGTTTGCGAAGGTAAACTCAGCGTAAAGCTTATGCGTATAGTCGGAACGACCGTTTAAATACACACGGATATAAGTACAAGAGATGTAGAGGTAGATTGTTAAGGCTGCCCTGGACGGGCTACACTTCGACCATAAGGTCCATTGTGATACCTGAGGATGTGAGGATGTGAGTGGAGTGGAAGGAATTTGTGAGTAGACTAGGAATTGGTAGGATATGCGGCTGCAGCCGAGTATGATAGGAACTATGCCGATATTCATCTGGAGTTCGTGAAGAAAACTGCAGAAAACTTTCTCAAGCATAGCCGGTTACTTCGTTCTTGTCCATACGCCGACAGTATAGTCAATTAACCGCCCCTTTTTTTTTATAATTGACAAACTGCCGATATCGGGATTCGAACCCATAACCTCCCAGTTTCCAAGTACTGCATACTGCACAGATACTTCGGAACGGTTACTTCGTTCTTGTCCATACGTTCTTGCCCCAATTTCCTAGATCAAAATTTTTGTATTTTATAAATACGTATTTCGACTAAAAAGTAGTCATCATCGGTATGAATTAACTAATTGTAATTATTCTCCGAGGAGATGTTACTTGTTGCTAATTTGCTGACGGTCTGCGAAATTTATTTCGAAAAATCCTAGAGTTCTCTTTAATATTATTTATAATAATATTCTGGATAACACATACTATGAATATCCCCTACTCTAAAAAATAATTGTCTTATATATTATGTTATTGCTTCTAGTTGTTCATCAAAACTGTGTAATAGAACATTAGGATTTTTTTAGAGTTACTCTAAATATAGAATTCTAATAGATATTGATTTTTCATAAAGGTAGTAGTAAATTCCCTACAAGACAAAAACAAATAAATTTTGTCGATTTCAAACACTTCCACCATACTGTATGTACAAAAACTATCGTTTTTAATTGCAAATATCTCACGTTTGCTGGGGTAAATGATCTTTAAATTTTAGCGCCACATGTATTATGTATTTAATTACTTATAGTTCAACTCTTCATAAATTTTAGCGTTCACGACACATCTACCTTAAAATCATTTAATTTCCAAAATTTGATTATGATTATCATATTATTACCCACTTGCGGTACCCCTCTTTCTAATTATTACTATTATCAGATTATTATATAAATAACGCACTGTTTCATTACATTGCAAAGGCTGGCTATCAGCTTGGTTTTGTCTAGACAAGACACGTGACATCAAACAACTTAAGAAAAATATCTGTGTACTTTAGTTCCAAGTGTTAAATACAATTCAATATAAAACCTATTTTGACAAAATGGAAACCCGACTTAACAAAAGATGCACTAAAAAGTAAAAAAATAATTGCATATTCTTGTGCCAATTTTAGTTCACCAAAGCAAAAATTTTTAAATATATATGTACAATTATTGTTATTTTTGGAGGCGGTGTCAGCATAGAGAAATTCACATAACTTTTGGACACCGCCTCCAAAAATAACAATAATTGTACATATATATTTAAAAATTTTTGCTTTGGTGAACTAAAATTGGCACAAGAATATGCAATTATTTTTTTACTTTTTAGTGCATCTTTTGTTAAGTCGGGTTTCCATTTTGTCAAAATAGGTTTTATTTCTCGCTTTTTAGTGACTTTGAAGTTCTATAACTGATTTTATTTGTCTAATTTTTAGTGAATTTTTTTATCACTTTTTTTTTTACCCGTTTTTTTTTTTTTATAATTTTTAGTGCATTTTTTTATAACAGATTTTCAGTTTTCTTTACAAGGAATTTGGTTTTTTTTTGTAAAATTTTTTTTTTTTTGGGGTCGGTTTTTTTTTATGGAATTTTTTTTTTGAAGTCGGTTTTTAAAAAAATTTTCTTATTTTCCCATTATGAATGAGTATACCCTTTCAAAGAAAAAAAAAAATTTCGCAGAAATCGGTTATCACATATAAAATGAGGATTTTCCTCGATTTTCCGGAGATCCCCTTATCAGAATGCGATTTGGTGACAATGGGACCAATCGGGAATGAAACCCTTTAAAACAAAAAAAAAAAAATTCAAAATCGGTTCATAAATGACGGAGTTCTGAGGTAACAAACATAAAAAAAAAAAAAAAAAAATACAGACGAATTGAGAACCATCCTCCTTTTTTGAAGTCGGGTTAAAAATAGAATCAAATTGAATTAAAAATAGGCAAAGACAAAACAGTTCAGTACCTTTTTCTCTTCTGTTTGTCAACCGATTTTCTTCTTTTTAGCGAATTTCCTGATATATATATATATATATATGTATATATCTGTAATCGCTCTAGCGGTCATAATTTTAATCTGATTGGAATAAAATTTGGTTTATGATGCGCTTTTGGTATTCAAAAGGTCAAGTTCGTGAATGGGTAAAATCGGACAAGGGGAAAGAGGGGTTTAAAGGGAGGGGGAAACACAAAATTTGACATATCTCCCTAAATATTCGAATAATCGAAAAATTTATAAGAAGTAAAGTTTTAGGTACTAAGTGTTACTGTAATTTTGTTTCTTATCATTTTTTATGTTACACTGATATTTACAGAAATATTGACGGTTTAAGATTGAAAATTAAATTCCTTAATATCTCGGTAAACATTAGAGTTTGAGCAAAAATGATAAGGTGATGAATTGTAGCAAACTTGATTTTCTACTACTTTATTTCTTACGCATTTTTCGATTGTTCTAATATTAAGAGAGATATTTTATATTTTGTGTTTTCTTCTTTCTTTATACCCCCCCTTTCCCCTCGACAAATGTCATTTATTAATAAAATTGGCCTTGCAAATACTAAAATCATATACGACATTTCATTTTGATCAGACTAAAATTTTGACCACTAGAGAATGATTTATGTATTCTAAGGAAATTTGCTAGTTGAAGCAGCTCCTGCGTAACGATTTTTTTTTTGTTTAATAGCTATTGACGAGCTTTTGTGAAATCAACAAAATCATTTTGGAAAGAGTTAGTTTTTCAATAATGATTATGATCGAATGTCGACCAATGGGCGAACACTAGTTATAATAATTGTTCTAGATAGGTTAGTTCTTATTTCTAGATAGGTCTGAGGGTACAAGTGTCATCTGTACTTGTTGAAATTTATTTGTGTTACGTGATATTTTTTTTCGACCAGTACCACCCCCTCCGTGTAACGAATCGTATCAAATAACATTACCCCCCCTAGTGGTCGTAATATATGGATGGCCCATATAAGTCATTTGTATGTTTTTCAAGAGAACATGCTTTAAAAAGGTATTTTTTTAAATATTAAATAGAAAAAAATTCCAATTATAATAAAATTTGACAGCAAGCTTTAGCTTCCCAGTATCGATTTATTATTGTGTAATAATAAGTAGGATGAAATCAGTCCATTAGTTTACCATCAATCTTTTCATGATCAAAGCCATGGACTAAACTGGCAGACTTTGCGTGAAACAACCATCTAACATGTACTTAAAATGTATGTATAGGATGGCGCATAAGTAACGTTATGATTTAATTAGTGAATACATTTTTTGTTTAAGTATTTTTTCTTTATTTTTTTTTTTCAGAATTAACTTTGAAAAACTTGGGAAATTTATGAAGGAAAGACTCAGCACAGAACAAAGAACACAATTTGTTAAAAATTTTATTTTGAAAGTCAACATCCGATTATTCAGACACAAAGATCAAATCGAAATTTCTATCATGTTCGAAATGCACGTAGCGCTCCAATAATTTACCGATTGTTTCAGCGTTTTCGGCAACATAGGGCTGTCTGTAATCTTCCGCGTGCTAAAAGACTTCGTGCAGTTCGAAATGATGTGAAAATTGCTCGTGTGCAAGCAAGTGTTGAGGAAAACCCCGAAACTTCCACCAGGTGACGTTCTCAGCTGTTGGTTATGTCTAAGCGAAAACTTTTTAAGCCAAAGATAGCAATCCAGAATTGTGGTTCAAACAAGATGGAGCCACAGCTCACACAGCTGGTCCAAATATGGATCTTCTGTCCGAAATTTTTGATGATCGAATAATATCGCGGTTTTCTGATTTTAACTAGCCACCGCGTTCGCCTGATTTAACGGCTCCCGATTTTTTTTCTTTGGAGCTACCTAAATGGTAAGGTGTATGCCAATAAGCCAAGAACCATCCAAGAGCTTAAGGCCAATATCCGAGCAGCTGGAACCTGAAATTCTAAGGCAAGTTATGTGAAATGCTCTGGAAAGAGCACGTCATGTCGAAGCAAACAATGGGCACCATTTGAAAGATATTATCTTCAAAATATAATGTGAACATATTTCCAAATATCTAAGAACCTAAAATACCTATATAATATCTAATATTGGTTTCTTTTGTAATTTTTTCGGAGGAATTGAAAGACCTAGTTAGATTTTGGGTGCCATCAACCATTAAGGTGAATCTAAAATGGAGAACTCCCTTCATTTTTTATGAGGAAATATTATAGGAGAACTCATTTTTTGGAGATTAGCTGCCTTAAAATTATCTCAAATATTACTAAATTCTTGAAGTGTTTTATCTTTTCAATTTTTTAAATGTTTCGTGTATTAAGATTGTATTGTTTCGTGTCTTAAAATAGTGTTCAAGGAATCAAGAATCAGTTGTAAGTTATTTGATCTAGAATAGGCTCAGACCTTGTTCTCAATTCAACCAAATGTTTTCCGGGACTAGTTAATTGAAAGCCAACTAGTAAAGTTTACTTTTATCGACGAAAGGAGGTACTCAGTTCAACCTGTAAATATATATATATATATATATATATATATTTTTTAAGATGATATGTATACGATGGCAATCAAGGACGTATATAAGGAGGGGTTTTAAGGGTCCCCCATTCCTTATTCTACGCAAAAACTCGCATTATACTTGTGTGTGATGATGAGGTAGATTGTAAAGGCTGCCCTCTATGGGCTACACTTCGACCATAAGGTCCATTGTGATGCCTTAGGATGTGAGGATGTGAGTGCAGTGGAAGGAATTTGTGAGTAGACTAGGAATTGGTAGGATATGCGGCTGCAGCCGACTCATTCATCTGGAGTTCGTGAAAGAAACTGCAGAAAACCTTCTCAAGCATAGCCCTTTACTTCGTTCTTGTCCATACGCCGACAGTTTAGTCAATTAACCGCCCCTTTTTTTTATTTTTATAATTGACAAACTGCCGATTTCGGGATTCGAACCCATAGCCTCCCAGTTTCCAAGTACTGCATACTGCACAGACATAACGCCTTAGACCGCTCGGCTACTTAGACTGGTAGCCGAGTGATAGGGACGATTTGTTTATGTAATTTTCCATTAATTGATTTAGTTGGCAATCTGCTTTTTATGGCTCGAAGTCACGGACAAAAATGTTGTTTACCATTGTGCATTGTTGGACCCCGCATGTGAAAGCAATTGCTACGCCCGTGGAGGCAATTATTATGAAACTAGTTTCGAGAGATCTGCAATATACTCAAACTATTACCTAGTACCAAATGTGGGAAGGAAACCTAAACCATCATTCCCCCCCTGTATCCAATACTGTTCAGAAAAAGTTATTATTCTTTCTAATATGCTTACCTGTAATTTGGAATTCCTGTGGTGAAGTAATAAGCAAAACTCACATATGCCGAAAACATTATTGGTAAACATAACAACGTTAACATATATTTTTGATATCGACCAAATTCATTGAGTTCTTTTATTATATTATCTAAATAAAAGTTTTTTTCTTCAGACATTTTGTAAGAACCTTGTCTGCTTCAAACAATTGGACACACAATCTTATTGAAATTTAATAATTCAATGTTGTAAAATTGACTTTCAATTTGATATGATTTTCAAAACTAAGAGAAAATAAGAACGAGATTAAAACAAACACTCAAAGAACAAGTGAAAATAACAACTAAGTTAATTGCTGAAATACCCGGTATATACTAAAGTTATGAAAAAAGTTTCTTACAAAAGCTGTTTATTTTGACGCAGGAGCTGCGTCAACTTAACGAATTTATCACCTTTATAGTCACAATATAGTCACTATAGTCTATACATAAATCACTCTTTAGTCACAATTTAAGACTGATCAAAATGAAATATCGTATCTGATATCATTTTAGTATTTCCAAGGCCAATTTTATTAATAAATGGCATACGTCAAGGGGGAAAGGGGGGCATAAAGATAGAAAAAAACACAAAATATAAAATATCTCTCTTAATATTAGAAAAATCGAAAAATGTATAAAAAGTAAAGTTGTAGAAAATCAAGTTTGCTACAATTCATCACCTTATTATTTTTCTCAAACTCGAATGTGAACAGAGATATTTAGAATTTTAACTTTCAATCTTTAATTATAAATTTACTTTAATAGAAAAATGATTAGAAACAAAATTACAGTAAAACATAGTACCTACAACTTAACTCCTGATAAATTTTTAGATTTTTTAAATATTAAGGGAGATATGTCAAATTTTGTGGTTCTCCCTCCATTTAAATCCCCCTTTCCCCTTGTCCGATTTTACCCATTAACGAACCTGACCTTTTGAATACCAAAAGCGCCTCAAATACCAAATTTCATTCCAATCGGAATAAAACTGTGACCACTAGAGAGTCCACAGACACATAAACTTATAGATGCTTATCTATATCTATAATAATATTATAAAGAGGAAAGATTTGATTGTTTGTTTGCATTGAATAGGCTCCGAAACTACTGCACCGATTTAAAAAATTATTTCACCGTTGGGAAGCTACACTATCCCCGGGTGACATAGGCTATATTATATTTTCAAAAAAATAAGGAAAACTCCAATAATGTAACCCGAGGTGTAAAAAGGTGGAGGTTCTGGGAAGCCAAATAACATTTTAATTCTGATAGCGGAAGTGCCGGTAAAAATTAATAAAGTTGAATAATTCAGTAGTACGCTATTGACACCAAAAGTGCCGGAGCAAATCTTGGAGTTCCACGGGCAACGCCGGGGAATTCAGCTAGTATACTATACATACATATATATTATATGCATATTTATACAGACTGTGTTGGAATGCTTTTCCAATAGCGAATCAATATTAAATATTATTTATTACTGGCAGGCCGTGTGGTTACTATGCGGAGTCAGTCAGTACACATGTAATCAGAGTCATCTCATATGCGTATGGTAGTTTGTCATTTAAGAGTGTTTACTGACTCATTGACTGTGTGTACTGTGTGTACGGACTCGTTTAAGAGTGTGTACCCATTACATGTGTACTGACTGACTCCGCACAGTAACCACACAGCCTGCCAGTAATAAATAATTTGTAACATTGATTCTGTATTAGAAAACCATTCCAACACAGTCTGTATATATTTTTACGAAATTCCAACATTGGTACAAAAACAATAATTGATTTTCTTTGGAGGAAATTCGCTAAATGTAATAATTTTTTAACTTTAATTTTTGTTATATCTCTTACGGTTTCGATTTGTTGATTTTCCCAAAGATGGTCCGATTCTGCGGACGGATTTGACGGACGGAAGGACAGACCAACACATTTGCGGAAATAGACTAATTAAATCTTTTTATGAACCACTATACCAACAATTTTTTTCTGCCATCAATATTTTCAACCGTTCCAAAAATGGAACTAAAGTTAATATTCCCTAGTATATACTATCTACCGGGTATAAAAATGACCATTCATATACCCGGAAAATGTAGCTAAATATATATATAATCAATGAATAGGTTAAATTAAGTTTTTAACCTATACCAAACAACATGTTTGGTACAGCTGTTCATAAATTGATCTAATCAGTCCATTTCACCATATCCGACCGCCCGCCTGTCAGCCTGTCAACACGATAACTCAAAGATAAACAGATACAACGAGCTGAAATTTTGTGTGTGTATTCTAGAGCCAAAAATAAGGTAAAGTTCGAATATTTAAAAGGTTTTTTTTTTAAATAAACAACATTTTTTATCATAAACTGTTGGTCATAAATGGTCAGGTAGCCCCATTATTTGGTCAGCGATAGAAAACTTTTTATCGATGTTTGAAATATTTTTCAAGGTCATGAAATAGATTTAGGCGGTCTCCCAGGATATCGATTTTTTCCAGGAAATAGGTCTGACTAATTATTTATTTTAACTGACCAATTATCAGTGGATTATTCTCAATCGATTAGTGCTTCTATTTTTTCACTGCATGGAATTTATGGGGTGATAAATTTTTTTCATGACCTTAAAAAAATTAAAAGATCAATAAAAAGTTTTCTGTCGCTGACCAAATAATAGGGCTACCTGATCAGTTATTACCAATTAGTGACCAATTAGATGGTATAATTGTTTTTTTCGAAATTCCATTGATGGGGTGCTAAAAGTTTGGTATGACCTTGAAAAAATTAAAGATCAATAAAAAATTTTCTATCGCTGACCAATTAATGGGACTACCTGACCATTTATGACCAATTAGTAACCAATTAGATGGTATAATTGGATTTTCGAAATTCCATTGATGGGGTGCTAGCATCCTGGAGCCGAATAATTTCGCCTTAATTTCAGCTGATACATCTAAAATTACTCTTCATTAAAAACCCATATATGTATACCACTATACAGTGTATACCGGGTATTTAAGCAATTAACTTGGTGTTTGCTTCCCTAGAACATGAGTACGAGTTTCCCTGAACTCCGTCCCATGCCAGAGATCCCAATACATAATGCAGAAATTACAATTGAAGAGCTCAGTAGATGAACATGTTAAGTAACATTTTTGAAAAAATGGAGATTTTCATGAACTGGTTACTCTCTCCTTTAAACAGGATTTTAGGATGTTTTAACTTTTCGCTAGCCCTTAAAATGAGACTTTTTCAGTGGATCAAGTGGATTGTGTGAAGTAGAGAAAAAGAGCAAACTAAAAAATTTAAAGCTAATTATCTCGATTCCATCTCAATTTGTTTCATAACAAATTGGTTTTTGAAATTTTTTGTTTATCCACTAAGCTCTTCAATTGTAATAGTACGAGAGCCCACGACCAAGATTTTTGTCTCATCACACCAAGGATGAAACCATATAGAATCAATAGTTTAGATTACTCTGAGCTCAAAAATGCGATTTTCATAAATTGTGCATCTTCTTTCTGATCTGAGCGCATTTTCAAAAATGTCATAAAATTTAGCCGACTCGTATCATAGCAAAACGTCTGATTTACGGAATGTAGTTAGATGATAGCCCCAAGATACCGGAAACACGGTTTTCAGTAAAAAATAGCGTCGCGCCTGTCCAGGAAACCATTTTTTTTTAAAAAGAGACAAAAAAAATATACATAGCACCGCGTCTGAAAATCATTTTTATATGTTAGTTAAAGTTAATTGATGCTACATAACCAATTTTCAGACAAAAATCTACTTGCCGGACATTTTGAGAGCATTTCAAAAATGTATTAAAATTTTACCGGTCGGTATTATCGCAAAACGTCTGAAAACTGTTCGACATGGTAAAATGAGTTGCCCAGATGTTGAATAAACCGATCACACAACTTGAGTACTGCACAATTTTTCGATAGTAAAAAAAAAATCGTATTTATACGTATTAAAGTCTCTGCAATAAGTTGCACCCCACAAATTCTTCGATGTTGGTTAAAAAAAAGGTTACCAGCAACCGCCGAACTGAAGTTGAAGGACTTTTAAAATAAATTTTACAAAATAAAACAAGGATGAATAATAAGTAAAAATATTTAATGAATGCATTTGCCACGCGGTCGTGAAATATTGAAAATGTCGTGAAATATTGAAAGATTGAAAATGTCTGAAAACCGAATTTTCAGTAATGTCGGTAGCAATACAAAAGATTGGAAACAAATTTGAAGGTAATTGCTAGGATACGAGTCGGCTAATTTTTATGACATTTTTGAAAATGTCTGAAAACAGTATTTTTAGTAATAAAATCACAAAATCTACGTACATTTCCAATATCAGACATATTGTGATAATATGATTTGGTTTTTTTTTCATAGCAGAATTCATCCCCCGCGAAATTGCAAGATTACTGAAGGTTTCTACCGCCCCATTCGGGTCTAGGGTCAACTAAACTATCGATTCTATATAGTTTTATCCTTGGTGCGATGGGACATGGTTTTGGTCGTGGGCTCTCGTACTATAATACTCTTACCGCAGTTAAGTAAAAATTTTTTGAAATTTTTCACGTTTTTCCAAAATTTACACTTTTTTTTTAAAATGAATACTTTTCCTTATTCTTTTGTCGTTTTTACTTAAGTATTAAATTTTGTTATAGTTAATCACATAAGATATTGTCATATGTTTGTACGTTTACACTACCACTTTACGCATAGTTTGATTTCTAAATAACGAATAATAATTAGTAAAATGCAATTTATTAATTAATTTAATAATTCATCTCTATGTATCAACAGTATTTACACATAATAAAATATAAATCTTTGACAAAATGTGACTATTTATCTAGTGCTAACGTCAGATTAACGATAATTTATTAATCATAAATAGACTGCTCACCTGGTGTACAATAATTTTTAAACAATGCATATATATATATATATATATATATATATATATATATATATATATATATATATATATATATATATATATATATATATATTACGGTTTCATTACAATGAGACCACGACTTATACATATATATGTGTCGCAGATGGATTGTCGAATCCGCTGTTTTACAATACCGCTAGTTGTTTTACATAACAACCTCGTTATGTAAAACAACTGAACGACGTTCAGCTGGATTGACATTGCGATACGTTTTTCAAAACTGCTTCCCACGTTTAGACGTAATGCAGAATAGCTTATCTGTAGTGACAAAGAGCTTTTTGATATAGGGAAATATATAGAACGCCTTCTAGTGCGGGGCCCAAAAACACGCAAAACCCGACCAACTCGAGGTATGACCAATGAAGTGAAAGATTGTTGTACTCGGTTGTAATAGTTACCTTATTTAATTTCAATAATTTTTGACATTATATCTAAAATATATAGAACTTGTTATGAAAAAGAACCTTTAGTAATGAGAATTCCATTAGCCCGTTTACAATAATTATAAGCTAAGAATTTAAGACTTAAACAATATAGACTGCTAGGTAATGTAGTGGGTATTAATAATAATAATAATAATAATAATAATAATAATAATAATAATAATAATGATATAAACTAAAATCTACAATCTGACGTTTCATTTCACGCTGTTTTACATAATGTCTAATCGTTGACCCGCTGCATTGATAAACGCAAAACGTTTAAGCAATATTACGTGTTCAAGTTCAGTAATTATGTAAAACAGCTACATGTCGTTCAGTTGTTTTACATAACGGAGTGGTTTTGTAAAATAGCTATTTGTAAAATATATATATATATATATATATATATATACATATATATATATATATATATATATATATATATATATATATATATATATATATGTATATATAAATGTGTATATATATATATATATATATATATAAATATCAATCAAATATCGCCTCAAATATCAAATTTCATTCCAATCGGAATAAAACTGTGACCACTAGAGAGTCCACAGACACATAAACTTATATGTACATACAGGGTGAATCGAACAGATGCATAATACCGCACGCCTTCACTTCCTTCCATGATCCTCCCATTTTCCAACAACATCCAATAGAACACCTCCTGTTAGGGAGACTGTCTGTTCACAACACAAATACACATTATATATGCTATATCCGATATGCTATATGCTAGCTCAGACGGACATGGCATTCTTATACTGATGCATGCCTGCAGCCTACAATTCAACTGAATCATTACCAATGATTTGTTATTCACTTAAATATAATAAGAGTGGGGGCCACAAGCACACATCAAAATTAGAACACCATGTCCGTCCAAGCCAACACACAACATACAAAACAACATTTGTATTATGAACAGACAATCTCCCTAACAAAAAGTACTCCACCATTGGATGTTGTTGGAAAATGGGAGGATCATGGAAAGAAGTGAAGGCGTGTGCTAATATGCACCTGGTTCGATTCACCTCTGTATATATACTGATATATATATATATATATATATATATATATATATATATATATATATACATATATATATATATATATATATATATATATATATACATATATTTATATATATATATATATATATATATACATATATAAAAATTTTAACGATAGTAATTTTTGACATTTAGTAGGTAGGATCGATGGGCAATTGAAGAAATTTTTACGAAATTCCATCATTGGTACAGAAGCAATAGCTGATTTCCGTTGGAGGAAATTCGCGAAAAATGGAAAATTCTTCAGTTTAAAAATTTTTCAAAAAAAGAGGACATATCAAATCTTATGTTTGGAATAATTTCAAAGGTGGTAAACATACAAATAACACATTTATTGTTGGTAGTGTACCAAAGAACAAGTTTAAACAATACCTGACTGCGTTGCCGAGTGGAAACATACTCGTATGTAATTGATACTAGATATTACAAGTCAAATTAACAACTTAGTTAATTGCTTAAATACCTGGTGTACCCTGAATTTATGTTAAAAAGTTTATTACACAAGTCGTTTATTTTTAAAAAAGGGACATTCTTTGTCTTTAAATTTTTGTTCTTTCTCATACGGTTTCAAAAATGGGCAGTCATGCCCATTTTGCCCAAACATTGACCTTATTTTTTAGCTCTAGAACACACAAACACACAAAAAGTTGCAGCTCATTATTTCTTTTCATTTTTAAGTTATCGTGTTCACAGATAGACAGACGTACGGACGGACGGATATGCGGAAATGACCGAATTAGGCCATTTTATGAACATCTATGCCAAACATTTATGCCTGCGATCAATATTTTCAAGCTTTCTCTTTATCAATATTTTGCATATACCGGGTATCAAAATGAGATTATGTAGTAGATATAAAAATATATCCACACATGCAGTCAAACAGCGTATAGAAGGTTATGTTTCAGGTGAGACCGGGGACGGGATTGAAGGGAACCCGCCGAAGAAGCAATTAATAAAATGAAAAACAACAGTCACAGGTAATTTGACATTACAAACAATCACAAAAATATATACAAGTAAACATAAACATTCAGGTTACCTGAACAAAATGTGCCACAATTAAAAGAAAATCAACTTTAGACACAATTAAAAAATAGAACAATCAAAACATTGGAAAATACTACAACAAACTAAATAAAAATATTGAAAACATTGACATTTATAATGAATGAAGTCTCAAGAGGTCATAATACGCAGTACTCAGTCCTTGGGTGTCTGTGACCGTAAATTGACGATATTTAGTGTAGTGCGAAGGGGCGCAATCGTTTGGGAAAGTAATTGCGTTGATTAATTTTTATAACATACTAGTTTATACCTGTGCCTTCGCTCGCGTTTTATTGTTATATCTCCGTCTCCCGCCATGTTAAGACTAAGCACCACAATGTAATTTCCCACCAGTTCTACTACTTCAAATATTTATCGACACTTCCACCAAATATATATTTCAGCGAATATTTCCGAAGTCTATCTCTCGTACAGTGCCGTAACTAGGGCTGTGCCAGCGGTGTCCAGGCACAGGGCGCAGAAATGACCAAACCAGGACCACAAATAATATGATAATATAATATAGTCTTCTTACAAGTAATAGAAATAAATAACATTAAAAATATAAAAGACGATGAGATCGTTCGTTAATATTAACATTACAAGTTGCGACTCGCGTTCGGACTGCTAGTCTAGTTCACATGTACCATTTTGGTGAATTCCGGTTCTCCTTCTTTTTTTGCGGGTGTGCGGGTGGGGGGAGACGCGTGGGACAGTGCGGCAGCAGTCAGCACTATTTACTAATGTAATATGTACTAATCAGTATTTGGTGTCATTTGTGTATTGTATAATTGTGAGTTTTGGCAAATATTTTCGAATAAACGTTTTTTCACCTAATTCATGTACGCAATTAATATATACTTCCTTATTCAAAACTCTACCAAGGACTCATAATTAAGTATACGAGTTTTCAAATGATAGATTTATTTTTATAAGTATAACCATTTTATTGTCAGAACCGGATAAGATTAGAAAATTATTCAAGGGAGCAGTTATAGAAGCTCGCACCGGGCGCATAAAAGGCTTGTCACGACATTGCTCTCGTAGCGAGATGGAATGCACACTAATTTGCAAGATGGAATGCATACCAAGTCTAATCACAAGCTTAAAACAAACAAAAGTTTCATAAAAATCGGTCCAGTAGTTTTTGCGTGATGCTCGAACAAATAAATAGTAGAGAACATTTGCGGCATTTTTCTGATTATAAAATTGTTATTCGTTTGTTATCATTCTTGAAGGTTTCTTAAACCTCGAAAGTTTTAACAGAAGAGTAATGAATGGACGAATTGAAAACAGAAAACAGTATGTTATTAAACAGAAGTATATTAAGATATATCTATTTCAACCCTTATTCAACCCTAGAGATATGAAAAGCAATCACAAGACACTTTTGATAGATGTAACATTTTCTATACAACTCATGCCTGAAAATTATTTTAATTTTTTCCGTCAGTTCCGTCACGTATAGCTGAAAAAGCATACCTTAAAGGAGTTGGGATTTATAGAGACGGCTGACGTGCAAAAGGAAACTTCCCATGTTAATGTATAGAGCATGTTAGTTACAACAAAGTTTTAAACAAATTAATTTTTTTTACTCACGCGTGAAAACGAATATCTTACCAACCGCTTTTTCCTGCGGTAAATGTCTTTTTGCCTATTCAATTATTACCACACTACTTACATCCCGCCCTAGTGGGCAAAGTAAACTTTGCACACTCAAATAAATATTTACAATACATCTAAGTAGTCTGGTATATAATTGAATAGCTATGGGACTAGCACTGGGGCACGAGGCGTGGCACTAAGGCAGAAAGTAAACTTTCCGCACGAAAATAAATATTTGTAATAAATCTCAGTAGTCTGGTAATAATTAACTAGCCAAACAGCCATTTAACGCCCGAAAGAACGGGCGCTAAAATAGAACTATTCCCGCATTAATAATAATAAAAATAGTATCTGCAACTCGGGCGGTGTTGTCGATTACCCACTCCAGCGAATGAGTTGGCAATATCGCTCTCGTTGGCAACAATCTACAACTTACCGCACTTGTTACACAAAATACTATTATACAACCGAATTTAATATTAATTGCTAATCGAGTCAAAGACATTGAAAATTAAATATCTATTAAATAATTTAATATTTAAATGTCAATTTTATTTTATTAGCTTTTACTAATATCATTTTCATACCAACATACCGAATTTATAAGCTTATACCGATAAACTGAGAAGTTTGCATGTATTGGTTTATTAATGTTTACATATTTTTCGCACTTATTAGAAAGCAATGAATGCCATGTGCAGTGTAGCATATTTTAAAAATAATGTTGTATGTTCTTATGCTATAATGACCGAGACCAACAAAAGATTGTGCATACAATTAAAAAAAAAACTGTTTAAGTGATTTTGATGGCATTTGGGACATGGCATTACTAACGTTTCGTCTGTATGCAATTTTGTAGTTTACAAAATTTGTTAATTTTTTTTGCGATAACTCCGTGTACACAATTGTGTTTAAACTCTGCACGAGCATTAGGTAGATAGATTGTAGTGGCTGCCCTCGACGGGCTACACTTCGTCCATAAGATCCATTGTGATGCCTAAGGATGCGAGGATGTGAGTGGAGTGGAAGAAATTTTTGTGTATAGACTAGGAATTGGTAGGATATGCGGCTGCAGCCGACTATGTTAGGAACTATGCCGATATTCATCTGGAGTTCGTGAAGGAAACTTCAGAAAACCTTCTCAAGCATAGCCGGTTACTTCGTTCTTGTCCATGTCGGGATTCAAACCCATAACCTCTCAACTTCCTAGTAGGCATACTGCGCAGACATAACGCCTTAGACCGCTCGGCCACTTGGACTGGTTCTGTACGAGCATTACTAATGTGTTTATTTTCATCATATATTTTTTTCCAAACTTTCTGATCGTAAACGACTTATGCCCCTCATTTATTTATGTTTAACTCCCTAATATATTTATGTTTAGTAACTTTTTTTTCTCTTTTCAATTTGTATATTTTTGTATATCACTTTTTTTTTAAACTTTCGTGGAATGATAATATCGAAAAATAATACATAATACACTTTTATATCAGCGCAAGTATTTTCCCGAGCGGTTGCGCCGCTAGGAACTGCACTAGATAATTCTGATAAAAGTAAGTTGTTAATTGTGTATTAATTATATATATATTGTGAATCAGAGCTTGAGAAATCTATACTAATATATAAGGAGATAAAATTTGTGTGTTTATTTGTTTGTTTGTTTGTAACGGATAATCTCTGAAACTACTGAACCGATTCTAAAAATTATTTCACTGATAAGCTACACTATTCTCGAGTAACATAGGCTAAAAACCTAACTTTTAGAGATAGAGAAAATCTTTAAATATAAAAAAATGTTTATCTAATAAAAACAAACAACTTTTGCATAAAACATTTTGTCATACAACCGATAGTTTAGACGCAATTTCAAGTGAAGTTAAAGACATGAAAATTTCTATTTTAGCATCATAACATACGTGTTTTGAGTTCTTGGAAAATGAATCAACATGGGCGTTAACTCTGGGGTGAGCGTCTGTATGAAAGTTCAGTATTTTTAAATTAGAGATACGAAAATTGATATCTATCCTATAAATATTATATTATCAAATGATAATTAATGAGAACTCAAGGTTTTTGAAAAAAAAATTCAAATTCCCCCTTTACCTAGATCAGTTTTATTGTATTATAAATACGTATTTCGACTACAAAGTAGTCATCATTAGTATAAATTAGCGTAGTCGTAAATTACTCTTTGACAATTAGAAATAGATAGAAAGTCGAGATCAATAGGCAAAAATAAAAATAATTAGAAAATTAACTAAAATAAATATAAACAAAAATATAATAAGTTTTAAATTTTAAACTATAAAAAATTTTATTGAAATTACTCTTTTTAAAATTTCTTTCATTCACATTTATTCCTGTTAACCTTACTCTTATTCAAATTACTCTTATATTGTCTCAGGATACGTTACTCGTTGCTAACTTGGTGACAGTTTCACGATGTTGCTTGGTTTTACCCTGCTTATATATGTTTGACCGACCTTTGATACTATTTTAAGATCGCACCTGATTGGTGCTGAGTTATGCGTTGCGCAGTAAATAGGTTTTTGTATTTTGACATCAGAAAGAGAGAGAAGGACATATTGACGATTAAATTTACCGTAAAATTTTTATTAAATCTGAATTTGGAACCAGTCCATTGTCTATTTCTTTTGAATTTTTGAATGTATATGCTTTCGTATGCTTCCAGCTCTGAGAAATTTTTTACTGCCATAACAAGTTTTTAATTGGATTTGTCGATTTTATGGTCATTCTCTATAATATATTCAGCTACACAGGATTTTTCTAACCTGCCGTATTTCATATGAGCCATATGTTGTTTGAATCGGGTTCCAATTTGTCTACGGCTTGGCCAATGTTTGTTTTGAACACTTTGGGCACTCTATGCTACAGATTCCCGATTTTTGTTAGTTTTCTATTTTGTCTTATGGGTTACCGAGGATCTGTTTAATTTTATATTTGCTCACGAGTGCTATTTTAAGATTATGATTTTCCATTTCTTTTTTAATCTTGTTCGTACAAGGTAGGAAGTACGTTTGTTTGCACCATTTCTTTTTTTGTTCGATGTTGGCCCGTTCTGGTGTTAGTGTCGTTGTGTTTCTTTTTAAATTTTTTAATTTAATTTTACGGATCATGTTGTTTATTAATTTTGGATTGTAGCCGTTAAATATTGCAATTTGTTTAATATGCTGGGTCTCTTTAAAATAATTTTTTCTCGACATTGGTACTTTCAGTAGTCTACTTATTAAAAAGTTAAATATGGCTAGTTTGTGTTGAGGTGGACTATTTGAATCCGAAGTTATGTATCTTCCTGTATGGGTGGGTTTTCTGTAGATGTCAAAATCGAATTTATCTGTACCCATGTTCCTGCTGATTTTTAAATCTAAGAAGGGGATCGAGCCTTCCTTTTCGACTTCTGTTGTGAACTCTATAGATGGGTACATTTTGCTAAGCTTTTCTAGAAAAGTTTTGGGATTTTCTTTATCGGTATCAAAAATCGTAAAAATGTCATCAACATATCGCTGCCAGACCGTTGGTAATTATTGGCAGATGTTCTTGGCTTTCTCTTCTAAGTCGTTTATAAAGAGATTTCTTAGGAAAGGTGATAGTGGATTGCCCATGCTTGTTCTGAAAGTTTGCCTGTAGAATTTTTCTTCAAATGTAACGACATTTTGTTTCATACAAAGACGTATAAGTTTTAGAAGTTCGGTTATTTCGCCTCGAACTACGTCTTTTATAGTTAATTTCGTCTTATATAGTTCTTTAAACATCACGAATGTTATCTTCTCATAAAATTTTTTTTGGCCAAATTTTTTTTGAATTTACAGTTTATTCGAGGATTTATAAAAATTTCGAGACTAATCAACTTATTTATATTCCGTGTTTTAAAGACATTTATTTTCCAACAAGTTTTTTTTTAACCATATTATGTACATTCATGCAAAATAGGTCAAATAGCTAACCCAACCGAGGCGAGGCGAGGCGAGGCTTTTCAACATTCTACCGAGGCCGAGGCGAGGCGATACCAAAACCTCGCCTTGCATCGTGCCTCGTGCAACATTAAATAATCACGGCATACAATATCTGGTTCCTTTAAAATGCTTCTATTGCTTCATGTTTTTTGTAAAAATACATGTTACTATATTATTTTATTTAAAAAATTACCTTTTGTGAATTTGCCTCGGCCGAGGCGAAGTTTTTCACGAGAATTAAAATTTTGAACCTCGCCTCGTGCCTCGTAACCGAGGACCGATGCAAGGCGGGGGTACCTCGTAGCCTCGGTGAAACACTCAATCAACTCAATCAACCAATATAAAACTTTTTTAACGATATTTAAAAATAATCAGTCATTTGCACAATCAGTAAGCCACAGGTAAACTAATAATAAATAAATTAACTAGTAATAAATAATAAACTAATAAGTCACATTCTTTAAGTTATTAAAATAATTGAGAAATTTTTTTAAAGAATTTTTTACCATTACAGAAATTACAATAATTAAAACTTGATATCTATCATAAATGCAGGGGTGCCAGATATGTTTTTTAAATTAATATCTGCTAATGTCGTCCTGTTAGTAAAATTCGTAACCGATTGAGGTCCAAGATTGCATGTTTTTCTATGTATTTTGATGAACACGATTTTCGAAGATTGGCTTGGCTATAAAATAGGAAGATTAAGTAAGTTATAAACAATTTTTATAACCCAATAAATTTTTTTGTCATTTTTTTTCTGGTATTTTCACTCATTCTCATAGGGTTTCTAATGGTCTAATTTCTAAAGTAAATATATTTAAAATAAATTATATTGCATTGAGGTTTTTATTGTTAAAATAACTATTTAAATAAAAAATGAATTTTTAATTTACCATGTTTGTAAAACGCACTAAAAAATTTGTGATTATGAATTTTTAATAGCTATGAAAATCCTTGTAAGATTTAAAACGAAAAACGTGGGACGCATGCAATTGATAATAATAAGGTCGAGTGTGGAGAGTAGCTGTTCATGCATCAATTATTATCTACTGCATGCGCCCCACGTTATTCGTTTTAAATCTAACATGTATTTTCATAGCTATTAAAAATTCATAATCACAAATTTTCAGGACAATCTGTATGAAGTTAAGAATCTATTTTATACTTTTTAGACCGTTTTAAAAACGTGGTAAATTAAAAATTTTATATAAACCATTATCTACACTGTAATATATAAACAGCTAAATTTGTTTGTTTGTTTGTTCCAGGTAATCTCTGGGACTACTGAATCGAATCTAAAAATTATTTCAATGGTAGAAAGCTACATATGGCATGCTAAATACCTAACTTTTAAAAGATGCAAGATAGAGAAATTCTTTAAATATAAAAAATGTTTATCTAATAAAAACAAACAACTTTTGTTTGAAGCAATTTTTCACACAACCAATAGTTTAAACACTATTTCAATGCGAAACCAGTAATGGTCAGGTAGTACTTATACTTAGGGGTTAATTTCTGGAACTACGGAAGCGATTCTAAAACTTCTTTCACTTATAGAAAACTACACTATTCTCGAGTGACATAAGATATAAGTGTGCATTTCATGCATCTGTACCCGCGTGGCACGCTACAAACCTAAAAAAGATACCAAACGATACGAGATAGAGAGACGATGACTTTAAACGATGCGAGATAGAGAAAGATTTTAAAAGATGCCAATTAAAGAAAATCTTAAAACATAAAAACTATTTATTAATAAATACAAACAACTTTTGTATGAAATATTTGTTCATACAACCAATAGTTTAGACACAATTTCAGTCCGAAGCCTGTGCGGTATCCTGTCAGCTAAAAAAAATAAAGAATGGGGTAAAATGATGATTTGGATTTTTTGAAGCTAGAAACATGAATATTTTAAAATACGTGCTTCCGAGTTTTTGGAAAATGGATCCTCAAGGGGATAAACTTGAGGTAAGCGTTTTTTGGTAGTTTAGTATCAAAATTCAAGATATGAAAATTGATATTTAGCATATAAATTATAAATAAACAAATGAATACGTATACCAGAGTTTTTAGACAATCAGTCCTTGACATTGAGAAATATTATGTTTCTCAGTTATACGACAGTTTACAAAAATTTTGCGGACTAAGCCGCAACGGATAATGCTAGTATTTATATAAATACCTTAAAAAGGTAGTTAGTCAGTTGTATGTGATGAAGAAAGTTTTAACCTTTAAATGTTGCTATACAAAATAGTCTGGCTGTATTAATGGCATCTTGGAATGACATTTATCTTCAGAATATGAAAATACTGTTAATACTGTAATAATATTTAAAAACAAAATTAAAATCCGACAAATATCAAGGAAGCTATAAGCTTTTAAAGATTATTCTCTGTCTCTTTCTTGCAAAAATACTAAAAACAGAGTTTTACGTGTATTTTAAATGGTGAAAGTGTAATATGACGTCACATAACATATCAAGAAGGCTATCACCCTCCTTGTCTAATCGGGAATTTCAATCATTCATATCTCGCTTATTTTTAAAGTTATTTAAAAAGTAATTTTACCTTGATATTTGTCAAGTAAACATGCTTCAATTCAAGTGAAAAAAAATTTGCATACATATTCCCTATTGTTGATTGGCGCCGCATAATGCAAGATATATTGAGTGTAGCACGCTCCAGATTTGTTTTATACATTTTTCACTTGTATAAAATTTTAGCACACTAATGAAATTTTTTAAATATTGTTATGTTCAAGGACGTAACAATTTGACTAATGTTGTAATCTATTGTATGTTTTCTCTGTGATTTACAATTTTATTTATTTATTTGATCATGTATATCGTAAAATTGTTCAACAAAGATTACCTTAAAACGCTACAATTCATAATTTTATTATGTGCAATAAAAACAAATTAATTTATAAATTTGGTGGTTTATGTTTATAACTTTAACTAATTAAAAACGTTAAGTGATGATTGTTCCTAATTCTTTTTTAACTTTACAAGTGAAACAAATTGTTTATTTTTAAATTTGTTGTCTTAACTACTAAATCGACAATTTTGCATTATAAAAAAACGTATTTCAACAATATAAGAAAAATGACGTAAGAATTATTTATTCTTCGGGAAAATTTATTGCTCGTTACTGATTTAAGGAATATTTTAAACAAAACTATTTTTATATCAACTGTGCGCGGAAGATAACCAATCCATTTCGATCAACTGTTGAATTTGACCAATCAGCGATGATCCCATTCGGAACAATATTTTTTTATCAATAATTTATTTGGATATATGTTTTTTCTTTTTTTCGTCGTTGCCGTGGAATTAGTCCTTTAGATCAAAATGTTAGTTTTACAGATTTTATTATTATAATATTCTTATCAAAGCTATCTTTGATAAGCATTATTCGATAATAGAATCTTGAATAGACCGTACATTAGAAAATTGAAAATGGCCATTTGACACACTTATGGAAATAATTTATTTTGCGTCCGTCATTTTTCGATTTTCTCAAAACCTATTCGACATAATAATTTGTTATTTAGCACAGGGATAGAGTGTGATGGCCGAATTATGGGGGTGAACTTTTTGGGGGAAAATTAGGATATTTATTTCAAGGGATTGAAACGATGTAGGATTGTCAAATGAAAACAAAAACTCATTCAACAGTTCGAGTCCTATCAGACTGAAATTTGGGTTTTTAAAATGGGTTTTTAAATTATGCGAGTATGGCTTGCACTTGGTCAATTTTTGTGTTTTTGGTAGGCTGCTGTTATATAGTCTGTGACAACAACATTTCGTGGCTTCGTCCCGTCGCGTCTTACCGCTATAACAGTATTTAGTCCGTTACGTTTTGTTCCTATCCCACAGGAACTACACATTTTTCTAGAATGAAAACTCGTTCAGCCGGATTTTTATATATTGATAGAATATATTGATAGATCCTTGGCTCAACGATTCATAAAGAACTTTAGCCCTACTTAAAAGGGTCTTCCAGACCTTTCTGTCCTGACTTTGACTTTCCACTTAGCTGCTCCACTTCGAAGTACATTCATCGTAGCCTTGCGTAGCATCGTCCATCCATCGTAGCCTTGGTCTTCCTACTTGTCTCGGGGTCAGTTCTAATCCTCCTGACAATATTGTCACAAATGTGTCTTTAAATTTTTCTTAAGATTTATCTTACAAATAATTCTAGGCTCTTCTTATCACCAGCTGGCAGACACCAACTGTTAGAATCATAGGATATAAAGGGTGTTCTGAAATTCATTCAGGAAAACTATATCACGGTGTAAAGCTGCAAAAATCAATCAAAAAAGTTTATACAGTTTTTCGATTTGACGCTTAGTTTTTGAGATATAATTAATTAAACATTAATAAATTCGACCAATCATATTAGCATTTTTTATGAACTCTGATTGTCGCTACTCTAGCATGCTCTACTGTGGACGCCCTACACCACAACTGTGGTCCCATCTCCTAACGTTATGCACTCTGTGATGCGTGGAGTAGGGCAGCCACAGTAGAGCATGTTAGAGTAGCGACAATCAGAGTTCTCAATAAGTGTAGCGACACCCGCAAAAATTCAAAAATGCAAATGTGATTGGTTGAATTTATTAATAATGTTTAATTAATTATATCTCAAAAACTAAGCGTCAAATCGAAAAACTTTATTAAACTTTTTTGTTTGTTTTTTGCAGCTTTACACCGTGGTATAGTTTTCCTGAATGAATTTCTGAACACTCTATATACGGGTATAAAAATTAAACAAAAAAAAAGTACTTCCATCAAATAGAAGCAGTACTACCCCGAGAAGGCAACAATTTATTAAATATTCAATTGAATTAATATGTATACATACATTTTAAATTAGTAATATTATGAAATAATTAATTATCATTTTCAATAAACTTGAATTTGTTGTTAACCCTGAATTTATCACTTAAACGTTTGTATTTTTTAAATTTGTATTATTAATAATTCGATCTCAAAGAAACTAATTACATGATGCTGTTCATGCAATGTATCATTATATATCATCATAATATATCATAAACAACAGTAAAATATGTCTGAAGAACTAATAACTGATTTTGATAATTTATTGAATAAATTGAATGGATTTGGAAAATATCAAAAATTTAATTTAATATTAACATGTATCACAGCATTTATAACTGGAGTAGCATTACTTGATTTTATATTTGTTACTGGAAGACCAGAATACAGGTAATTAAAAAATTTACTATCCCTAAATACTTAGGAACAGACAAGGTGAAAGCCTCGCATTCGTAGAAAACACTTTCCCCTTCGATGTTTTTGCATATTCACGTTTGGGGCATGTCCCCTAATATGGATCAAGATTTTGTCGCCCAAAAATCTGCTCCCAATTTTTTATACAAGTTTTTTTTTGCCAAGCCGAATGACCGAATATATTTACCCGAATTAGTGTTTCACCGATGCTACGACGCAACCTCGCCTCGCCTCGGTTCAAAATTTTAATCCTCGTTACTAACCGAGGCAAATTTACAAAAAGTAAATTGAAGACATGAAGCAATAGATGCATTTTGTAGGAAACAGAAATTTTATGTCATGATGACTTTTTATAATAATAATCATAAATTTGTTCATCGCCGGTTTCCAAATTTTATAGAGAAAAGTCAATATATTATTTTTATTTTGTTGATCGACTGCATATTCTATTTTAGAGAGAAAAAAATTTGTGCGGTCGAGGGACTCCGTCAGGAACGAAGTTCTTTACGTTATTTTTTCAACTCTAAAAGTGATTTAATATGTAGATTTCTATTGATTATATTAGTGTATTTTTGTCACGCCAAAAATCGCACCCCTCTTTTATTCAACTCTCTATCTCTTCCTCTCTCTTATTTGTATTATATATTATTTTAGCGAATTTCCGGAAAGGAAATAGAGCTATTGGTCTCGTACCCAAATCAAAATTTTGCAAACATTTTTCCAAATGTCCATCGATCCTACCTAGAAGATGTCGAAAATCATCGTCTCTAAATCTTATATATATATATATATATATATATATATATATATATATATATATATATATATATATATACATATACATATATATATATATATATATATATATATATATATATATATAAATATATATATATATATATATATATATATACATATTATGTACATTCACGCAACCAACCGAGGCGAGGCTAGTCAACATTCTGCTTCGGCCGGGGCGAGGCGAGGGTGATTTTTTTAAAAAGCGAAGTGAGTTGAGGTAATACTAAAACCTCGCCTCGCCTCGTGCTTCGTGAAACACTAACCCGAATGGAATTTTTTTACCAACTGGGAAACGGTCAAGTTTACGAAAAGGTCAATAGAACTTTTTTGTTTAAAATAACCCAAAATACCAAAAATAACCCAAAAAACCTCAATTTGGATCAAAATATTCAGTTATACGGGTTATTCGTTTAGAAAATGTATCTTTTTGACAATTGAAAACCGAAGCTTTCGAATAAAATAATATGTAATTACTCTACAAAATTTTGTTCAGGAATTTTGCTCAAAGATTATTTTAGAATTTTGGTAAACTCAAAAATTGCATTTTTCAATATTGTTTTTCAGCCTTGAAAGCGGCCGTTTTTGCGTTTTTTCAAACATTAAAATGTTTACCACTCGGAAACTGTTAACTTTACGAAAAAATTTAAGTCATTTTAAAACGTTTCTAATTAAAATGACTTAAAATATCATTCAAACAAACTCCATTCGGGGAAAAATAGTCGGTCATTTAGACCAAATTTTTGGGCGACAAAATCTTGATCCATATTCTCAGGGGCATGCTTCAAACGTGAATATACATCTACTGAAATTGTGTACAATCACTGATCACAAATTCTAGCGATGATGTTGGTAAATATATTCAAGTCTCTGCCTTAAAGAAGTTTCATGTATTTTAAATATTATTTTGTGGCTTTTAACTGTTTATTGCCAGGATAATTTTATTGCTTTTAGTATCTATTCAGAAAAAAAAAACTTCTCCTACTAACTGCTCATTGACAGAGGCTTGACATTCAAAGGGCAGCCAATTATATCGGGTGTTTTCGGTAATTGATGTTGGTAGGGTCAATGCTAAGTAAAATTTGTATATTTTATACCCACTCCTATCAAAATCAATTGCCAAAACCCACAGTATAGGCAGTAGTCGATGATAAATGTTCTTTCACATGATGCCAGAATAATCTCTACTATTTTAAAACTCTTACTGTCGGTTTGTTTGTTCGAACCAGCATCGGGCTGGGTCTAAAGCTTTATGGCCAGTCCGCCACTGGTTCGAACATTACGCAAAAACCACTGGACCGATATTGATGAAACTTGTGTGTTAATTAAAAGCTTTTATATTATATTAAGACTGGTATGTATCTCGCTACAATGTCGGTAGCGATATATATTAGATATAATATAATAAAACGCGAGTGAGACCGCAGATATAGGCAAGAGGGTAAGACATACATACTACAGTATGTATCAACGAAATATTATATGAAGGTAATCGAATCAAAGTGCTCCAAGGGACATTTTTGAAAATATTCCGTTAAGTGGGTAATTGAGTGCAAAATTGACGATTTTGTTTTAGCACAAATTACTACTGAGTTCTAACTGACAAGTGACAACTAGAGCTACCATTTTGGAGTGATTTATATTTTACAAAATATCAATACTGACCTTAAAATTAAGATTTTTATTAATTTTTATGACTTGCTAAAAGTAACATCTCATTTATAGCGAATTTCCTGAAAGGAAATTGAGCTATTGGTCTCGTACCGACTTCGAAATTCTGCAATAATTTCTTCAAATGATCATCGATCCTACCTAGTAGTCGTCGAAAATCACCGCCTGTAAAATTTATATATATATATATATATATATATATATATATATATATATATATATATATATATATATATATATATATATTTATACACAAAATTTAAACACAATAAAATAATAAATATTTTATAATAATAAAAATAATATATATTTAGACACAAAATAAAAATAATACATTTACTTTTCTCTATAAAATTTGCAAACCGGCGATGAACAAATTTATGATTATTATTATAAAAGTAATCATGGCATAAAATTTCTTTTTCCATTAAAATGCATCTATTGCTTCTTGTTTTTTGTAAAAATACATCTTACTATATTATTTTTTTTTAAACATTTACTTTTTGTAAATTTGCCTCGGCCGAGACAAGGTTTTTGGGACAATATACCTCGCCTCGTAACCGAGGACCGAGGCGAGGCACGGGGTACTAATTCTGAACAAAATAATAATAAAAATAAATATGTGAATATGAAATGTAATGTAATCCCTGAGTAACTTTGGTGTAATGAACAGCACAACGTCTCGATTTGTAGTAAGTCTATGGTTACATTCGAGTCCTGTAGTGGTTACATAATATTTTTTTCACATTTTTAATTTATTACCTAATAGTTAAATACCTAAATATTAATTCATAAAAATGATTACAGATGTCGAATACCATTATGTGATAATGAAATTGTTACTGAATATACACCATATTGGTTAAAAAATGCTGTTCCATATGAAAATGGCAATCCAAAATATTGTTCACGTTTCGCGCTGCAAAATGTAACTATAAGTAGTAATACATCAAATTTTTGTTCAGCAGAACTATTTTCTAAGGATAATATTATTCAATGTGAAGATGATGATTTGGTATTCCCTGATGAACATAGAACGATAGCAAATGATGTAAGTTTATAGATAAACAGTTTTACATACACTCCCGTTCAATAAAATTGAGCCAACCTGAAATATTAATTTTCTTACATTTCATAAAACTCCTCACTTTTGTAACTCTCTATATATTATTTATTTATAAACAATGATAAGTAGTATATTTTTTAAATGTGAAATGGAAAAAATGCTTAAAAAGCAATGGAAGTTTTATATTTTTTATTTATGTAAACAAGTCAGTGATAGAGTAAGAATATGTAATGTAAATACATGTTAAGTGTTATATCTCTTTTTTACGTATAACAATTAAATAAAATGTTGTATCTGTCAAAAACATTTACTACAAGAATAATAATAATTGTGAAAGACTGATTCCATTCAGGTCGGTTCAATTTAATTGAACGGGAGTGTACATTACAATCAGAACAACTAAAACCTTAGTAAACTAGTAATTTTCTAAGTATACCTAATGTAGTTTATTGCCAGGATTCTTAGCAACTGAGATTGTGACATTTTGATTGTGTCATTTTGCTTAGTAGGTACCTACTGCCAGATCGGGGAATTTTTGCTTAAACTTAGTGGAAATAATAAATCCTAGTAGAAAGTATTGGTGGTTTATTCTTAAGATTGCCGTATTTTTAAATTTTTGTATTCAAGTTGTGTAAAAGAATCAGAATATAAAATATTCATTTATACTCGATACATGAGATGCTTTATTTCATATTTTTAAATTCACTAAATTAGGGGAAAATCTCTCAATTAAGTAACACTGGTGACGATTCAGCAAGTGTATCCTGAGAGTAATAAAATCATCTCATTTTCGGGACATCTCGCAAAATTCGATGACGATCATAAGCGAAAGTCCTAATTACAGAAATCCTGAAATCCTGCCCTTTATATGCTACATTTCTACAAGCGCGGATCCAGCCCTCAAAAAACGAAAGCAACACGAAAATCGGTCAAGTGCGAGTCGGAGTATGAAGTCGCTCATGATCGATATTGTGCATTCCTACGAAGGAGATGTTTACAAAATATATGACGCTCTGACCAAGATTTTTTACAGTATATAGTTCCACGTGGGAAAAGCCGTGGGGCGTACACTAGTAAATTAATGAACCTGTAAAATGTTAGTTTGTTCGCTCACGAATATTACAAAACTAGGTAAATGTGTGTTTGTTTGCACATCACAGTGTCACATTTAGACTCTAAACTACTGAACCGATTTTGATGAAATTTTTACAGCTTCAAAGGATATCAAATTAAATTAAACGCTAGTATACATTTTACATTAAATAATTTTATTTAGGTGCTTACTTAAATTACAAATTCAAGCTTACGTTTCTTTTTCGTGAAAACGTTGATAACTTCATCGATATCCAGGTTCAAATCTTTGTGTATATTTAGGAGAGCTAGCCCGGATAATCTTTCTTGTGCCATTGAGACACGCAACCAAGATTTTACTCTGCGAAGAGTAAAATATGATCTCTCTGCGGTAGCTTCGCTGATTGGGAGAGTTGTCAATATTTGTAAGAAAATTTTTATGTTAGGGTACAAATCTTGGTCGCACGCCACGCCACTATAAAGGAAGACGGCTCGAAAGTTTTGGCGGCAATGTATATGTGCATTCAACACACGCTTACTTTTAAATTAGTAGACGACTATGCACTTTTAAATTAGTAGATGACTATGCGCACTCAGCGAATTGCCATCTCTTTTTTCCAATACAAGAATGCATGTGCCAAAAAGAAACAGATAATATGTTGTCAAAAATGTGACATAACGTGTCAGCATAGCGTGTCAGATTCATTGTTTTTTTTAAATTATTATAAGGCATTGGATATAATATCATCTGTCTATCGACCACAATAGACCGTGAAAGTGTGACGTCACAAGTCTATTATAGTTGTTGGCATGCCCATCGTGCCCACAACGGTGGATCCGTGCTTGCCTTTCTATCATTGTCAATAATAATATTTATTATTTCAGAAATATTTTCTTTGTTAACAGTTCGAGATATACTGTGAACATAATCAATGGAAATTATCCATGGTAGGAACATTTAGTTCCCTTGGGGTAATTTTAGGTGGCCCAATTTGTGGTTTTATTTCAGATAAGTGAGTTATTATTTTTATATTTCATTAGAAAATCATTATACTAGATTCAATAAATTAATGGTCCTGGACGCCATTTTAATCACAAATTACACAAATCGAGAGCAAATTATTAAAATTATATACATAGGTGGTGTTCCGAACATCAAAGTCCTTAGTAAACTCATTAAGTTACGATGTATATCAAACTTAGTTTTTTGCCAAGACATTTGACAGATACTAAACAACTTAGATTGTGAATTGATTTTACATAGTAAGTGCTGCCGGATTTAGGGGGATGTTCCCCTTAATTTAATGGATTTAATATATAAATATAAAATCTAAGTGATTTATTCTTGGGATCATCTTATTTTTTTTAATTCTTGTATTCATTTGAATATAACGAATCAGAGTGCAAAGTATTTATTTAAACTCGATATTTGACGTAGTTGTCACTTGTAGTATTGTCTATTAAATTGTATATTGATTCTTTTATATTATTAAATCCACTAAATTAGGGAAAAATCCTCCAATTTACCAAGTGGGTAAATGTATTAGTCAAACACAATGTAATGTTCAGAAGTAAAAATTTTTTGACTGTTTGACTTACTTAGTTTTCTAAGGACTTAGTTGTGCTGAACACGACCATTGCTATGCCTGTGGTGATACATGATGAGTTTTTACATGATTTTTTTAATGTTTGTAATTGGTATTGCCCTTATAGTCTAAGAGCTGGCTACATTAAAGTGAACAGATAAAAAATAGTGGTGATTTTTTCTCATAAGTTTCCCATGATATCGTCAAAGCAAGAGCCGCATTTTGCCGAAGTCTCAGGTGAGGCGGAGAGTGTGGGTGGGGTGTCAAACGTGTAGAGTTTTGGTTAAAAAAAAACCGATCGAACATAGTTCTGAAAATTGGTGTACTATTACATATTGAAAATAGAAATTGAAAGAAAATGTTCCCAGAAGTGTAAGCTGAGGCCCAACCGCTCCCAGAAGCGATAAAGTGGTTAACTTTGAGTTGAAATTGGACTCATAAAACATAGTTCTGCAAATTTGCTGCAAGTTTACGATACAATTAGACTTTTCACAAATTTGCAGAAGTTAAAAGTGAATCTTTTAAGCCCTCTGTGAATCTGCCTCTTGCAAGCTAACAACTTACCTGAGACGCATGTTGTAGCGATAGGCTTTACCTAGAACTGATGATCCCTCTTTTGGATTCATTTATATTCTTTATCTCAATTTTTATAGAAAATTATCTTTTAAATGATTCATAATACATTTTTTACAAGCTTTTATTTAACTTGCAATGTATATATGTATGTTTTTATGTATGTATGTATGTATGTAAGTCCGGGTCAAATCTTGCAAGCTGAATTAGAACCACTTCCTCTTATCCTACGGAGTTGAATTTTTACATGTTGGTTCAATTCCGATGACAATGCATTTTTATGGTAAGCATGACAGGAATCGACAAGGGGGAAGGGGTGTTTAAAGGGAGGGAAAAACACAAAATTTGGTACATCTCTCTTAATATTGAAAAAATCGAAAAACACATATGAAGTAAAGTTGTAGAAAATTAGTTTTACTATAAAAAGCTCGTTTTTAAAAATGTTTTTTTAATAGAAACTTATTATTTGTTAAAGATATGGTCGAAAAAAAATTTTAGTCACCACTGGTGTATTAACTGGAATATTTGGCATAGCTAAATCATTTTCAGCATTAATCGAAGAATATATAATTTTGGATGTAATTAATACAATGTGTAGTCATTCCTTATATACTACAGCATTTATTTTGGGTATCGAATTAGTGGGACCATCTCATCGATTATTAGCTGCCACAGCGAATAATATATGTCTATCATGTGGTGGAATATTTTTGGGTCTAGCTGCATGGTATTTTAATTCTTGGCGTACATTACTATGGACTTTATATACACCTGCTATATTAATTCTTGTATATTGGTGGTTTATGTGTGAATCAATAAAATGGTTAATTTCAAAGAATCAATTTAATGAAATACGTAATATTCTTGAAAAAATATCAAAAGTTAATAATCGTCCATTGCCAGAAAATTATGAAGTGTTTCTAAAGGTAAATTATCGTAACTAAGAAGTGTTTAGATAGACAGATAGATAAATCTTGAGGTATGAAAAGTACTGCACTTGGACCTTATGGTCCATTGTGCTCCAATCTTCTACTTCATCCTGACGAGGTTCGCTTCTCCCATATCTTGGCAATACCCAGGTACATGCTTATCAGGTTTTCTTGGGGGTTCATATATTTTGGGTGATATGCACCGAATATTTTGTATCTGCTGTAATCAAGAAATTCGCAGTTAAAGATGATGGCTAGATGTTTTTTTCATCCTCGCCACAGTCTGCTCATAATGGTTCCATTGTAGAGTCTTATTGTGTGTAGATGCTTTTGTAGGTGAAGGTCCGGTGAAGAATCCGGTAACCTTACGAAATTATACCATATTCAAGTTTAGTACATCGAGGGACAGTCTCTTAGATGCATTCCGAAAAATTATTTTCCCAAGTTTTTGTTGCGTTATATTTTCTCAGTGATCACGGTATTTAAGTCTATCTACTCGTTGATCATTTATTTGCACATTGTTTTTGGAATTCCTAAAAGAAAAGGTTTTGCACCTATGTAAGGTAATCCGATTCCCTTCTTCACTGAGAAAACTTGTGCGTGAACTTTAAAACTAAAAAGTTAGGCCAATTTTTTATATATGTTGGACTTAATGGGATCGTAAGTCCACTCGACGGGGGAGGAATATCCATCTATAAACCTGTAAGAGATGTAAAATTTAAAGACAAAAATGTTTTTAAAGGTAATTTGAAACGTTTTTTCATGAACTAATTAGTTTTGCCACAATTTCAGCTTGCACATCTGTAATTACCCTTATTTACTAAAACTATATAATATGATAGCTAGCACCTTTTCACACTACTGTATATATGTATACATTTGTTCGTGTGTAAAAAGGAATACAGTAGTCCTTTCTTGATTCTTATAAAAATTTAAGCAGCTATGAAATTATTTCTGGGGCATGATCTTGTCTGTCTGTCCATCTGTATGTTCTACTAGTCTAAAGGTAAAGCATGGTTGAAAGTAGTAGTAGTCTCATATAACTTTCAGCCAAATTTAACTGAAAGGCAATGTTAAAACTGTTGTCACCAGACAAAACGAGAATGTCGTCTTTCTCCATTAGGTTCGATCCACACTATAGTGTCGATCTAGGTTCGATCTCGGTCCGATCTCGTTCTAGAAAAATATTATCAAGTTAAGAAACAATGTGTGAATTCATACTATCGGTCACAATCAAGTCCCGGTCCAATCACACTCCAGTCACGAAGAATAAAAATATTTTTGAGTGAGACCGAACTTGTAACAGCATGTTAATGATAGTGTGAATGCTCTCTGTTCCCGGTCCAATCAGCTATTACCCACTGAAGCGTATGTTACCGCTAAATATTATTGGACCAAGAACGAACCGTGATCGGCATTATAATGTAAACATGAACTAGATAATATTTTACCAGACCGAGATCAAACCGAGAAGGAACCGTGATTGGCACTATAGTGTGGATCGACCGTTAGTCTCGAAGTTTTTAGGTCTATTTTCATCTCTATTCTTGAGTCATATATAGAGGAAAAAATGAAGAGTAACATTTACTTCACAGACTCACAAATAAAATACTTTACGATAATATTTTTTAATATTTTATTGCTCGATTTCTTGTCTCGTCTCTCGAGATGGGTTTCTCGTATCTTGACAATATGTTTCTAGGCTAATTTTCACTTCAGCCGATATAATAAATGTTGACTCTAATCTCGGTCCTTGACAATACGATCTTGAGGAATTGTAAAATTCTCGATTCACAAAGCAACATTAGAAAAGAAAATTTAATACGAGCACCACCTGCCTCCACTTTTCTTTTCGTTTTGTGCTGGAAAAAGGCTTAGAAGGTGCTTTTCCCATCGATACTTGTATTGGTGCTGATGTTGATACTGGTATAATAGACGTCAAAAGTTGAGTTTTTAAAATTGTGTGCCTCATTCATTCGGTTTTAGAAAAAATTTATCATGAACAACTTTTATCCGAAGCTTATTTTTCGAAAACCTGAATCAATAACGCACAAATCAATTATAAAATTTTAAAAGCTAATATCGACTTTTGAAGTCTATGTACTGCCACTGAGGCTGAACCTGATGGTTTCAGCCTCAGGTTTTGTGCCGCTTACTATACACTCATAATTTATAAAGTCAATATTTACACAAAAGATGGCAGGGCTGAATAAGAGCTGAATAAACTAAACAGTTGGAAAGATATTGAAGATAAAAAAATTTTTGATCGGGGTTAAAAAATACAAAACGTGGTTTTCTTACGATCCCACAAGGTCCGATCTACATGAAAATTATTTTAAAGCAAAAAATTAACTACCCTGAATTAAAAACTATACACTACTGACCACACAAGCAATAACATGGGACGCACCAACCCACATAAGGAACAAATTTAAATCATAAAAGGTGTGTGGCTGTGTCATGGAGACGGTCGTGTGTTTTATGAATACGTGTACGTAAGGGGTTACGGGTAACGTAACAGGCAGACATTGCATTATTTATTTTAATTTTTTACTTTAACACCATATATATTCACTATAACTATTTCACACTAATGTTTTATATAGGCAATCGGTAGATCTTGACGAGAGCTGACAATTGAAACTCAAACGAACGTCCTGGCTTCTCCGAGTCAAAAGTTATACTAAACGGAAATTATGCGACGCAGCGAAACGACCTAAAAATGGCGGCGCTTCTCCCTCCGCCGCACGCTTTGCGTCACAAGCCTCACTCAACGAAACGAATTCTTTGATCCTTAAGCTATCGAGTGGTAAAATTAAATTTTGGATGTAGATGATAGATATGTAGCTGCAACACTGAACTGTATCCCCCGGATTTGATATCATCAGTTTTCTGAATTGTCTCCCACTATGGAAGCATATTTAAAGAAGTATTCACGTCAAATTCGTGACACAAATTTACAGGAAATATACTTGATGGAACATTTTGTGCTATGATACAAAACACCTTAATCAGGGTTTTTGTTAATTTTGTTAATTTAAGTATATATACATAGATAGTTATCAATAGGTTTTGAGTCTCGAAAATAGCATACTCTGATTAGAAGTTTGAAATCAGCAATTTTGAATACAGTAGAACACAAAATAAAATTTTTTAACTACGCTATATTCTATAACTTGAAAACAAATGAAAATCAGATAAGAACATATGAGTTTTATGAATTAATTGCACGTGTACAATACAATACTGGAGTTTGCCCCATTCCTTTCGACCCACCCTCCCACCTATTAGCGTAAGTAGGTCTATGGGGAAAAAAATTATTGTCCTTTGCGTGTGTGCCCTTTGCATGTTTGGACTAATTAAAGCTTTTGGGCTGCAAAAATAATTTTCCTAATAATATTTATAAACATCAAAGTAGCCAATCATCCCATTGATTGTTTATTGATATTTTATTCTTTATTTTTCAGAATGAAGAAAAACAAACTGATTGTGAAAAAATAAGTATAAAAAATGTATTCAAAAATCGTACATTATGTTTACGATTTATAAATTGTTGTATATTATTTACGGCTAATAATATTGTTTATTTTGGATTATCTTTAAATTCCGTTGCGTTGTCTGGACATAAATATATAAATTTTATTATTATTCAAATTGTGGAAATTCCTGGTAATATATTATGTGCGATTATTTTAAATCGTTTTAGTAGACGCTTAACATTGGGTATATCTTATCTGCTCACTGGCATTTCATGTATTTTACTTTACTTAATTACTGAAGGTAATGAAATATATATTTTTCCTTTAGTAAATTTTCAGTATCATAAATTTATCAAGGATATTGGATTTAAAAAAAAAAGTCAATACAATTATGGAAGAACGACGTTTCGTCATTTTATTTATTGAGACTTCTTCATAATTCTCAAACAGCATGATTATTAATCAATGTTATAAACATTGGTTAGTCTTATAAACTTGTCAATCTACCAAAAAGGCGATTATTGATGAAAAAATAGAAAAGACACGACGAAATCTTCTCATCCATAAGAATCTGTGTAAAAAGATCCTATATGTAAAACGTCATATTTCAAAACATTTTTACAAGAAACTTTTGAGAATTCATCAATAAAATATTTATATAACTAATTAATTTCAAATGTCACAGTTGGAAAAATCATTTCCCAACTATGTGAGATTGTGTCCTGACCAGCCAAGTAGCTGCGCTTGTAAAGACGTTGTGTTTACTTGGAACTGGGACGTTATGGGTTCGAATCCAGATATCGGCAGTTTGTCAATTATTTAAAAAAAGGGGGAGTGGTTAATTGACTAAACTGTCGACATATTGATACGAACGAAGTAACTGGCTATGGTTGTGAAGGTTTACTGCAGTTTCCTTCACGAACTCCAGATGAGTATCGGCATAGTTCCTATCAAAGTCGGCTGCATACCAATTCCTAGTCTACACACAAAATTTCTTGTCCTCCACTCACATCCTCACATCCTTAGGTATCACAATGGACCTTATGGTCGAAGTGTGTTCCGTCCAGGACAGCCTTTACAATCTATCTATCTATCTAAGACTGTCCCACGTGTATGAGATTGATTAATGATCATTCTGTTTGGGAACTACGAAGAAGTCGTTATTTAATAATATACTGTTTGTTGAGTTTTTTTATCTAATACCCTTGGAAAAACTTATTCGAATTGAATATTAGTTGTGATAATTTCAGTAATTTTTATCGTTGTTTTATCATTTTGGTTCTAGGAGATTCTATTAAGTTAATAATTTACACAATCGGAAAACTTACGGCTACAATTGCATCGAATACAATGTATGTATTTACAACCGAATTATTTCCAACGACAGTTAGACATTCAACATTAAATATATGTTTTGCATTTGGAGGTATTGGTAGTATGTTAGCACCTCAAACACCGTTATTAGTAAGTAATATATATGTCAATCTGCCAGCAGTTTTTATTTTTATTTTTCTATTAGGATTATATTTTCAAAAAATTAAATACAACGCCCAAAACACAAAATTTAGAGAGTAAAATATATATATATATATATATATATATATATATATATAAATTTTATCCATACATCCGTAAAAATTTAATACGATTAACTAAAAAAACCTCATGTGGATCGGTCGTGTGGATAAGTAGAACTTGTTGTGATTGTTTGGTTGTCGGATATTTCAATACGCCACGCAAAAATACAAAGTAGTACCATATACACTATGTAAATTAAAATAGACCCAATAGCAACATTGTGTAGTGCAAAAGAAGCTGTATGTAAAACTTCTATATTGCTAGTTTCCATAAGTGTAAGTGCGGCCGATGAAGTGAGCCAGCAAGTGTCTATTTCTGCACCTTTCAGTATCTTTTAACCATTGTGTGCAAGCGTAGAATCTCCCGTTCAACAAAATTGAACCGATCTGAATTTTTAATTTGATTACATTTTGTAAAAGTCTACAATTGTTTTGGCGAGGGTCCAAAGTTGATTACTTTGTAATAATATATATGTATCCTATTTCAAATTTTATTTTGGAAAAAAATGTGTGTAGTCTAGGTAGTCGAGAAATAATTAGCACATGATTGTGCAAATTTGATCTAAATTTTTTATACCGAATTGTTTAAATAATGCCAAAACATTGTTGTTTTAGAACGGAATAAAGTCTTGTCATATTGTTTGGCTACATTCAAATTTAAAAGATATTGTGAATTTTTTAAATAATATTGATGATATAAATTTTTTGGTTTAAAAAATCCCAAATTTGACTACTTTCTACCCATTAAAAATCTATCAAAATTTTATGCTGTAACTAAGTAATATAAATAAGTAATACTCTATAGATCAAAACAAAATCCATGTAAAGTAAGTGTTTTGTCTATCTCATAAATATAAAAAATAACAAATTGTTAATATTTGTGTTAAAGATTTACTACTGTCGTCAACAAGATTATGGGATAAATTTTCAATCCAGATCGTTCAATTTTATTGAACGGGAGTGTATGTATTATATATAATCAAATATTTGTATTAGTCTCAGTGGGTATTAAGTGGGTATTAAGAAGCATATATGTCTGCAACGTAGTGTTTAAGTCTCTCTTCCTATACCAAATAGCAATATAGTAGTATTACATATATGTATAGTACACCTAATTGTGTTTTTACACCATCGTTACATACGTTCCCACAGAATACGTGTAAGAAATATGTTGCATCTATGAAAAAATAGAAGATTGGTTCCAGTACTAGGAAATCAGCAAAAATAATACAATAAACCATGAGCTTTCTTTCATGTTATGATCTTAAACATGTTATATCATAAAGATTGCACTTGTAGTATATTATCATTTGAAAAGGAAAAAATGTCGCAGTTATAAAAATTCTTCTTAGAATTTGGGTCGATCGTGTAAAATCAAAATAAGTAGTGTAAAAAGAGAATTAAACTTGATTTCAATTCGTCTTAAATCAAAATCGTGTAAAATTAGTGTAAAAACAGAATTAGGTGTATATTACAAAAAAAGCTAAACTGGGCAAGTTCGATAGTCGGAATAACCTTTCGAATTAAATGACTCATTCGTTGAACATCTTAAGAGTTCATTTGGTGTATTTAAAAATTTGTTTTTATAATGTGTTATACGAAACTTTTCTACTGACGATGATTACGTAGCAATCGAAATACGGGTATATAGGCGTAAGTATTATGTGTATTTATTTTAACAAAATTTTCGAATATATAGTTTTGTTTCGACAATTGTGGTATAAATATTATTATTTGAATAACTATGTCTCAAAAATATTAATTTAATTATATTCTTTTTTCTTCTGCCCTACCGCGTATTTATGCCAAAATTATTAGGTTAGGGTAGGTTGTAGCGGCTGTCCTGGATGGGACATACTTAGAAAGGGAGATTCAATGCTAAAAATATTGAATGTATGAATAAATATTTCAAACAAAAGTTGTTTATTCTTATGAGATAATCACGTTAAAGGGACTGGACCGATTTTGATACGGTTTTCACCGGACGGTTGATAATTTTATCGAATAACATAGTACATATAGAGAAATTGTTGTTTCAAATCTTTTTTCATACATTGAATAGTACCCCCAACATACGCCAAAACTATTTGATGTATGAGGAAATATTTCAAACAAAAGATGAGATAATGATTTTCCCTATTTTCCCTGTCTGTCGTCAGATTTGTCTGTTACAATATGAATAATCTTTTTTTTTCACAAAACACTAATTTTTCTAAGTTTACAGTTGACCGATATTTTTAAAACGTTATTTCACATGAAATCATTGTTTTGTTTACAGGCATTCATTTGGACTCCCTTAACAATAATAACATTTGGATTATTTTCTTTACTTGCAAGTTTGCTTACAATATTCTTCCCTGAAACATATAATAAAGAGTTGCCGAATACAATTGCAGATTCTGAAAACTAAATTTCTAAAACTATTACAAAATTGTAAATAAAATTGAACACAAATTATCTTTTTAAATTTATTTGATAATCCTATTTCATACATAAAAATTTATTGTTTTCATAATACGATTAAGATTGTTGCCGTATGAAACGCGTTGTCAGCGAAATTGGCTGAACTACCGTTTAGTTAGTTAAAAATCGCTCTCAAAAATTGTACGATTAACATTACAGGTATTTTCAAATGTATAGTGATTTCACTACACTTTTAATTTTATTTAAAAAAACGCGCCGAGCGATTTGGATAAAAACTAAGAGCCAGCAAATGTCTATTTCTGCCTCTTTTGTTTATTTTTAACCGTTGTGCGCAAGTGTATAAGTATGTAGAATCTCCCGTTCAATAAAATTGAACCGATCTGAATTTTAAATTTGGTTACATTTTGAAAACGTCTACAATTGTTTTAGCGAGGGTCCAAAGTTTGTTACTTTGAAATAATATATGTGTATCCTATTTCAAATTTTATTTTGGAAAAAAATGTGTGTAGTCTAGGTAGTCGAGAAATAATTGGCACATGATTGTACAAATTTGATCTCAATTTTTTATAGCGAAATTGTTTAAATAATTCCAAAACATTGTTGTTTTAGAACGGAAAAAATAAACTCATGTCATATTGTTTGGCTACATTCAAATTTAAAAGATATTGTGAATTTTTTAAATAAAATTCATGATATAAATTTTTTAGTTTAAAAAATCCCAAATTTGACCATTTTCAACCCATTAAAAATTTATCTAAATTTGATACTGAAACGAAGGGATTTCATATTCTATATTATATAGATCAACTCATAGTCACGAATATTTTTAATGTTAATAACCATCTTTAAATTATTTGGAACTTTGATAAAGATATAAAAATATTATTTTACTAAGTGGAAGCGAAAATAGAGAAGATCGTATGGAATAGATAGATTTTTCACCTCAGTTTGTCACTCACCTCATACAGGATATATTTTTGGAAATCAGACTGTGAATAGGGTAAATAAATGAAACATCGAATATGCATCAAATCGAATTCAATTATTAATTTATTAATTTCAAACATAAAAAAATGCGGATTAAATATATCGAAGAAAATACTCACGTGTTGAGAAAACACGCGTGTTATTGCAATATAGAAACAAAAGAATAACAAGATGGATGACAAGGGTTTTGCTACAAAATTGTCAATCGTAGTTAAAGAAACAAAGAAAATATTTGACACATGATTGGTAACAGAAATTATGGAGATACAATTTAACGAAAATATAATATATTTAAATTTGATCCATAATGGATTCCATGGACAATTTGTTACATCACAAAAGTATTACCACGTGGAAACAAATTAGATTGGTTTAAAAGCAATCAGTAAAATTTACTACACATGTAAAATACGCGGGTAACAAACATAGCGAATAAAATAATTTTAATAATAACTACAAAGGATAGATAGCAAAAATAGAAGTTACTTGAATATGTAAATGATAAATTTAAACAAAGGATTAACCAGATAAAACTCGATTCAATTGTCTTTACCTTAAAATTCCAACCTTTACGGTATAAAATAGGCCCTTAGTGAGCCTAAGGCGAGTAATAAAACATATCATAAAGTACAAATTGGACCATATATATATTGTGTATATTAAAAAGTATCAGTTTATGGTGCAAGGTGCAAGTTAACATACATCCCACCTTGTACGAACAAAATTAAATAAGAAATGGAGGATCATAATATAAAAATAGCACTCGTGAGCAAATGTAAAATTAAACAGTTCCTCGGGAACCCAAAAGACAAACAGAAATCGGGAATCTTTAGCATAGAGTGCCCTTCGTGTTCACAAACATATATTGGCCAAAACCGTAGACAAATTGAAACCCGATTTAAAGAACATATGGCTCATATGAAATACGGCAGATTGAAAAAATCCAATTTAAAACTTGTTAAGGCAGTACAAAATCCCTCAGAGCTGGATGCATACGAAAGCATATACATTCAGAAATTCAAAAGAAATATTATGAATCTAGACAATGGACCGGTTCCAAATTCAGATTTAAAAAATCTTACGATAAAATTAATTGACACCATGTCCTTCGTCAATTAATCGTCAATATGTCCTTCTCTCTCTCTCTCTAAACATGTCAAAATACAAAAACCTATTCACTGCGCAATGCATAACTCAGCAGCAATCAGGTGCGATCTTAAAATAGTAGCAAAGGTCAGGCAAACATATATAAGCAGAGTAAAACCAAAAAAGATTGTAAAATTGTCACCAAATTAGCGACGAGTAGAGGTTCTTTTTTATTTTTTGTTTTTCAGTACCTTTATTTTTCGAAGGTTTAATTTTTTGTTTGAAAGTTTTTGCTTTTCAGTTACTTTCTTCTTTCGTCGGTCTATTTTTTGTTAAAAAGTTTTTATTTAATCTACATTAAAAACAGAAATTTTATCCTGTTTAAAATTGGTAATACCTAACAAAACACTGAAATCAACCAATATCATACTTTTTTAACGATATTTAAAAACATCGGTCAAGTGCTATATTTGCACAATTAGTGTTCAAAGCCACAGGTAAACTAATAATAAATAAATTAACAAGTAATAAATAATAAACTAATAAGTCACGTTTCACATTATTAAAGTTATTAAAATAATTGAAGAGTTTTTTTAAAGGAAAATTATCATTACACAAATTACACCAATTACAATAATTAAAACTTGATATCTACTATCATAAATGCAGGGGTGCCAGATATGTTTTTTAAATTAATATCTGTTACTGTCATCCTGTTAGTAAAATTCATAACCGATTGAGGCCCAAGATTGCATGTTTTTTTCTATGTATTTTGATGAACACGATTTTCGAAGATTGGCTTGGCTATAAAATAGGAGAATAGATTGTTATAAACAATTTTTATAACCCAATAAATTTTTTTGTCATTTTTTCTGGTATTTTCACTCATTCTCATAGGGCTTCTAATGTTCTAATTTCTAAAGTAAATATATCTAAAATAAATTACATTGCATTGAGATTTTTAGTGTTAAAATAAATATTTAAATAAAAAATGAATTTTTAATTTACCATGTTTGTAAAACGCACTAAAAAATTTGTGATTATGAATTTTTAATAGCTATGAAAATCTTTGTAAGATTTAAAACGAAAAACCTGAGACGCATGCAATTGATAACAGTAAGGTCGAGTGAGGAGAGTAGCTGTCGTTGAGAAAACTAACACAACTAATAAACACACAATAAAATTGTTCGTGACTATTCATGCCTAAATTATTATCTAATGCTGGCGCCCCACAAATTTTCAGGACAATCTGTATGGGGCTAAGAATCTATTTTATACTTTTTAGACCGTTTTAAAAACGTGGTAAATTAAAAAATTAATTTAAACCATTATCTATACTGTAATATATAAAGAGCTAAATTTGTTTGTTTGTTCCGGGTAATCTCAGGAACTACTGCACCGAATATAAAAATTATTTCATTGGTAGAAAGCTACATTATTCCCGAGTGATATAGGCTATAAAATTTTATTTTATTTTGTACCTACTAAACCCGTGTCCATATGGCATGCGAAATACCTACCTTTTAAAAGATGCAAGATAGAGAAATTCTTTAAATATAAAAAATGTTTATCTAATAAGAACAAACAACTTTTGTTTGAAACAATTTTTCACAAAACCAATAGTTTAAACACTATTTCAATCCGAAGGCAGTAATGGTCAGGTAGTACTTATACGTAGGGGGTAATTTCTAGAACTACGGAAACGATTCTAAAACTTCTTTCACTTATAGAAAACTACACTATTCTCGAGTGACATAAGATATAAGTGAGTATTTCATTCATCTGTACCCGCGTGGCACGCTACAAACCTAAAAAAGATACCAAACGATACGAGATAGAGAAACGATGACTTTAAACGATGCGAGATAGAGAAAGATTTAAAAAAATGCCAAATAAAGAAAATCTTCAAATATAAAAACTATTTATTAATAAAAACAAACAACTTTTGTATGAAATATTTTTTCATGCAACCAATAGTTTAGACACAATTTCAGTACGAAGCCTCTGCGCTATCCTGTCTACTATAAAAAATAAAGAATGGGGTAGACAATCAGTCCTTGACATTGAGAAATATTATGTTTCTCAGTTATACGAGCTTTACAAAAATTTTGCGGACGAAGCCGCAACGGATAATGATAGTATTTATATAAATACCTTAAAAAGGTAGTTAGTCAGTTGTATGTGATGAAGAATGTTTTAACGTTTAAATGTTGCTATACAAAATAGTCTGGCTATATTAATCTCTGTGATTTACAATTTATTTATTTATTTGATTATGTATATCGTAAAATTGTTCCACAAATGTTCATAATTTTATTATGTGCAATAAAAACAAATTAATTTATAAATTTGGTGGTTTATGTTTATAACTTTAACTAGTTAAAAACGTTAAGTGATGAATGTTCCTAATTCTTTTTTAATTTTACAAGTGAAACAAATTGTTTATTTTTAAATTTTGTGCCTTAATTTCTAAATCAATAATTTTGCATTATAAAAAATACGTATTTCAACAATATAAAAAAATGAAGTAAGAATGATTTAATCTTCGCGAAATTTTATTGCTCGTTACTAATTTTAGGAATATTTTAAACTAAACTATTTTTATGCCAACTGTGCGCGGAAGGTAACCAATCCGATTCGATCAACTATTGAATTTGACTAATAAGCGATGAGAATGGTCACGTGATCACATTCGGAACAATATTTTTTATCAATATTTTTTTTGGATATATGTTTTTACTTCTTTTCGTCGTTGCCGTGAAATTAGTCCTTTAGATCGAAATTTTAGTTTTACAGATTTTATTATTATAATATTCTTATCAAAGCTATCTTTGATAAGCATTATTCGATAATAGAATCTTTAATAGACCGTACATTAGAAATTGAAAATGGCCATTTGATACATTTATGGAAATAATGTATTGTGCGTCCGTCAGACGATCTTCTCTTAACCTATTCGACGTAATAATTTGTAATTTAGCACAGGGATAGAGTGTGATGGCCGAATTATGGGGGTTAACCTTTTGGGGGTAAATTAGGGTATTTATTTCAAGGGCATCATGTAGAATTGTCAAATGAAAACAAAAACTCATTCAACAGTTCGAGTCCTATCAGACTGAAATTTGGGTTTTTAAAATATGTTTTTTTCACAGAACACTAATTATGCGAGTATGGCTTGCACTTGGCCAATTTTTGTGTTTTTGGTAGGATGCTGTTATAGTCTGTGACAACAACATTTCGTGGCTTCGTCCCATCGCGTCTTACCGCTATACCAGTATTAAGCGCGTTACGTTTTATTCCTATCCCTAAGGAACTATACATTTTTATAGAATGAAAAATCGTTCAGCCGGATTTTTGGATTTATAAGATTAATAAGATAGAATAGACTATATTGATAGATCCTTGGCTCAACGATTCATAAAGAACTTTAGCCCTACTTAAATGGGTCTTCCAGGCCTTTCTGTCCTGACTTTGACTTTCCACTTAGCGACTCCACTTCGAAGTACATTCATCGTAGCCTTGCGTAGCATCGTCCATCCATCGTAGCCTTGGTCTTCCTACTCGTCTCGGGGTCAGTTCTAATCCTCCTGACAATATTGTCACAAATGTGTCTTTAAATTTTTCTTAAGATTTATCTTTCAAATAATTCTAGGCTCTTCTTATCACCAACTGTCAGACACCAAATGGTGTTGAAATTCATTCAGGAAAACTATACCACGGTGTAAAGCTGCAAAAAACAAACAAAAAAGTTGTGTATAGTATTTCGATTTGACGCTTAGTTTTTGAGATATAATGTTCTACTGTGGACGCCCTACACCACTACTGTGGTCCAACCTTCTAACGTTATGCGCTTTGTGATTGGTGTAGTAGGGGCGGTCACAGTAGAGCATGCTAGAGTAGCGACAATCAGAGTTCTCAATAAGTGTAGCGACACCCGCAAAAATTAAAAAATTAAAATGTGATTGGTTGAATTTTTTTAATAATGTTTAATTAATTATATCTCAAAAACTAAGCGTCAAATCGAAAAACTTTATTAAACTTTTTTGTTTGTTTTTTGCAGCTTTACACCGTGGTATAGTTTTTCTGAATTAATTTCAGAACACTCTGTATACTGAGTATAAAAATTGACAAAAAAAAGTACAAATAGAAGCAGTTCTACCCCGAGAAGGCAACAATTTATGAAATATTAAATGTTAAATATTCAATTGAACTAATATGTATACATACATTTTAAATTAATAATATTATGAAATAATTAATTATCATTTTTAATAAACTTGAATTTGTTGTTAACCCTGAATTTATCACTTAAACGTTTATATTTTTTAAATTTGTAATAATAATAATTCTAACTCAAAGAAACTAATTACATGAATAGCATATATATCATTTATCAAACAACAGTATACTATGCCTGAGGAACTAAAAACTGATTTCGATAATTTATTGAATAAATTGAATGGTTTTGGAAAATATCAAAAATTTAATTTACTATTAACATGTATCACAGCATTTATAACTGGAGTAGCATCACTTGATTTTATATTTGTTACTGGAATACCAGAATACAGGTAATTAAAAAATATACTATCTCTAAATACTTATAGACAAGGTGAAAGCCTCGCATTCGTAGGAAAAACTTTCCCCTTTGATGTTTTTGAATATTAACGTTTTGGGCATGCCCCTAAATTTCGATCAAGATTTTGTCGCCCAAAAATCTGCTCAAAATTTTTAAAACTAGTTTGTTTTTTGCCAAGACGAGTATTTTTACCCGAATGGAGTTTTTTTACCAAGTTACGAAAAAGTCAATAGATCTATTTTGTTTAAAATAACCCAAACTTCCTAAAAAAAATCAATAGGGAATATGCATGAAAATTTTTTTTCACTTGAATTGATGCATGTTTACTTGACAAACATCAAGGTAAAATTACTTTTTAAATAACTTTAAAAATAAGCGAGATATGAATGGTTGAAATTCCCGATTAGACAAAGAGGGTGATAGCCCTCTAGATATGTTATGTGTCGTCATATTACACTTTCACCATTTAAAATACACGTAAAACTCCGTTTTTAGTATTTTTGCAAGAAAGAGACAGGTAATAATCTTTAAAAGCTTATAGCTTCCTTGATATTTGTCGGATTTTAATTTCGTTTTTAAATATTATTACAGTATTAACAGTATTTTCATATTCTGAAAATAAATGTGAAAAAAAATTTTCATGCATATTCCCTATTGGGATCAAAATATTCGGTCATTCGGGTTATTAATTTAGAAAACGTATCTGTTTGGCAATTGAAAACCAAAGCTTTCGAATAAAATAATATGTAATTACTCTACAGAATTTATCTCGGAGATTTTACTCGAACATTATTTTAGAATTTTGGTAAACTCAAAAATTGCATTTTTCAATATTGTTTTTCAGCCTTGAAAGCGGCCGTATTTGCTTTTTTTCAAACATTAAATTGTTTACCACTCGGAAACTGTTTACTTTACGCAAAAATGATGGGAGACCTTTTTTGTTTAAAATGACTTAAAATATCATTCAAACAACCTCCATTCGGGTAAAAATAGTCGGTCATTAAGCTTAACAAAAAAAAAAATTAGACCAGATTTTTGGGAAAATCGAACGAATAAATTTTTACAATAATTTATATAAGAAATATTAAGAAATACTCTCCTAGTTTGTATACCCAGTATATGTAAATATACAAGGTATATTAAGTTTAGTCACGACTTTTTAACGCTTGAAAATATTAATCCTTGACAAAAATACTTCACAAAGGTATTTATAAAATGGCCTAATTCGGCCATTTTCGCATGTCCGTCCGTCTGTGAACACGATAGCTCTAAAACGAAAAGAGATCACGAACTGTAAATTTGTTTTTTCTATAATAAAAAAGTAAAGACAAGTTCGTTAATGGGCAAAATCGGAACGTGTTTCCCCCCGCCAAGGGGGAAACTTTATATCTTTGAAACCGTAAGAGGTAGAAAAAAAATTTGTTAAAAAAAATCTTTTTCCCTAACTAAACTAAACAACTTTTGTTTGAAAATTTTTTTCATAAACTCATAATTTGTGCTCAAGTTCCTCGAAAAATCTGCCCATTTTTAAAGTGATGAAATATTTTTTTTAAATTGTGACACAACAAACATTTACAAATAATTCATATTTTATAAACATTGAATAGGCAGAAATATTAACTCAGTATATACTGGGTATTCAAACAATTAACTCAGTTAGTTGTTACATTACTTGTTTTCTTTTTAAATTCTGTCGAGTATTTTTTCTAATACAACAGATAATAGTTGGGCCGGCATGAATGTTACATGAGTCTAATGAGAGAGAGTGAGAGAGACTGATAACTTTGATATTATTAATCTCGCGTTCTAAACAGTGAAAAATTCTGAAACTTCGGGATCTATTAGAAAACGTTATTTGTAGCCTGTGAAAAAAAAATTAGCAAAATCTGTCGAAAAGTGGTGGTATGCTGGAACATCCTTAAATGTCCGTTTTCAAGCTAAAAAGAAAGGGTTTTCTTGTAAAACAGTATTCTGAACAAAGTAATAATAAAAATAAATATGTGAATATGAAATGTAATGTAATCACTAAGTAACTTTGGTGTAATGAACAGCACACGTCTCGGTTTGTAATAAGTCTATGGTTATATTCGAGTCCTGTAGTGGTTACATAATATTTTTTTCACATTTTTAATTTATTACCTAATAGTTAAATACCTAAATATTAATTCATAAAAATGATTACAGATGTCGAATTCCTTTATGTGATAATGAAATTGTTACTGAATATACACCATATTGGTTAAAAAATGCTGTTCCTTATGAAAATGGCAATCCAAAATATTGTTCACGTTTCGCGCTGCAAAATGTAACTATAAGGACTAATACGTCAAATTTTTGTTCAGCAGAACTATTTTCTAAGGATAATATTATTCAATGTGAAGATGATGATTTGGTATTCCCTGATGAACATAGAACGATAGTAAATGATGTAAGTTTATAGATAAACAGTTTTACATACATTACAATGGCCGTATTCAGAACAACTAAACGTAAACCCTTAGTAAACGAAGTAAGTTTCTAAGTATACCTAACGTAGTTTATTGCCAGGATGGCCAGGATACTAAGCAACTTAGATTGTGACGTCATTTTGCTTAGTACGTACCTATTGCCAGATCGGAGAATTTTTGCTTAAAGTTAGTGGAATTAATAAGTGGAAGCCAACTAAAAAATATAGGTGGTTTATTCTTAGGATTGCCGTATTTTTAAATTTTTGTATTCAAGTTGTGTAAAAGAATCAGAATATAAAATATTCATTTATACTCGATACATGATTGGATGCTTTATTTCATATTATTAAATTCACTAAATTGGGGGAAAATCTCTCAATTAAGCAACACTGGTGGCGATTCAGCAAGTGTATCCTGAGAGTAATAAAATCATCTCATTTTCGGGACATCTCGCAAAATTCGATGACGATTCCTAATTACGTGTCTTGAGAGTACTCAGTAAAGTTACGATAAAACTAAGATGCTCAGTAAAGTTAAGTAAATTATTTTTTAGACTGACTTACCTAGTTTACTAAGAACTCAGTGGTTCTGAACACGACCAATAACAATCAAATGGTCAAAAATTATATTATTAATTATATTAAGCGAGAGTCCTAATTACGGAAATCCTGCTCTTTATATGCTATCTTTCTATCAATGTCAATAATAATATTTATTATTTCAGAAATATTCTCTTTGTTAACAGTTCGAGATATATTGTGAACATAATCAATGGAAATTATCCATGGTAGGAACATTTAGCTCCCTTGGGGTAATTTTAGGTGGACCAATTTGTGGTTTTATTTCAGATAAGTGAGTTATTATTTTCATATTTCATTAGAAATTGATTATACTAGATTCAGTAAATTAATGGTCCTTGAAGCTATTTTGTTCACGAATTATACAAATCGAGTGCAAATTATTAAAATTATATACATAGGCCGTGTTCCGAACATCAAAGTCCTTAATAAACTCAGTAAGTTACGATGTATATCAAACTTAGTTTTTTACCAAGACATTTGACAGATACCTAGCAACTTATATTGTGAATCTATTTTACTTAGTAAGTGGTGCCAGATTTAGGGGGATTTTTCCCTTAATTTAATGGATTTAATATATAAATATAAAATCTAAATGATTTATTCTTGGGATCATCGTATTTTTTTTAAATTCTTGTATTCAGTTGAATATAACGAATCAGAGTACAAAATATTTATTTAAACTCGATATTTGACGTAGTAATGCCGCGAGACGAGATTAGTATGTATCGTCTATTGTATTGTATATTGATTCATTTATATTATTAAATCCACTAAATTAGGGGCAAATCCCCCAATTTTGTCAAGTGGGTAAATGTATTAGTCAAACACAATGAAGATGCTCAGAAGTAAAATTTTTGTAGACTGTTTGACTTATTTAGTTTTCTAAGGACTTAGTTGTTCTGAACACGACCATTGCTATGCCTGGGGTGATACATGATGAGTTTTTACATGATTTTTTTAATGTTTGTAATTGGTATCGCCCTGATCAACTTGTATACCTGGGCTATATATTCTTTTAAGCCCCCTGTGAATCTGCCCCTGTGCAAGCTAATAACTTATCTGAGACGCATGTTGTAGCGATAGACTTTACCTAGAACTGATGATCCCTCTATTAGAAAATTACGTGCCAGATTCATTTATATTCTATACCTCAATTTGTTTAGAAAACTATCTTTTAAATGATTAATAATACATTTTTTATTTGTTAAAGATATGGTCGAAAAAAAATTTTAGTCACCACCGGTGTATTAACTGCAATATTTGGTATAGCTAAATCATTTTCAGCATTTATCGAAGAATATATAATTTTGGATGTGATTAATACAATGTGTAGCTATACATTATATAGTACAGCATTTATTTTGGGTATCGAATTAGTGGGACCATCTCATCGATTATTAGCTGCAACAGCGAATAATATATGTCTATCATGTGGTGGAATATTTTTGGGTCTTGCTGCATGGTATTGTAATTCTTGGCGTACATTACTATGGACTTTATATACACCTGCTATATTAATTCTTGTATATTGGTGGTTTATGTGTGAATCAATAAAATGGTTAATTTCAAAGAATAAATTTATTGAAATACGTAATATTCTTCAAAAAATATCAAAAGTTAATAATCGTCCGTTGCCAGAAAATTATGAAGTGTTTCTAAAGGTAAATTATCATAACTAAGAAGTGTTTAGATAGACAGATAGATAAATCTTTTGGTATGAAAAGTACTGCACTTGGACCTTATGGTCCATTGTGCTCCAATCGTTTACTTCAGCCTGACGAGGTTCGCTTCTCTCATATCTTGGCAATAGCCAGGAGCTTGCTTATCAGGTTTTCTTGAGGGTTCATATATTTTGGGTGATATACACCGAATATTTTTTATCTGATTTTTCTAAAAATTTAAGAAGCTATGAAATCATTTTTGGGGCATGATCTTGTCCGTCTATCAGTCTGTCTGTTCTACTAGTATACAGGGAATATATGATATAACTTTTAGCCAAATTTAACTGTTTTCTGCATTTCCTTTGGAGGAAATTCGCTAAAAATCGTCTTTTCATAAAAAATGTAATAAATTATTCCAATTACTAAAGCACTAGAAAAGAGTATTAATCTTAGGAAAATAATTTTTATTATTATTCTAGAAAAACTTTCAAATTAAGAATTAGAATTAAAGAAATCTAGGTTTTTTAAACTAATAAAATATTTGAATGGTCAATTTTTGCAACTGGAAATAAAGTATTATTTGAGTTTAAAAAGTAAATAAATATAATGAAAACAAAAGTTTATAAAGAACTTTAAGATATCAATATTCGAATAATTGCTAAAGATTTAATTAATTATTTATTTAATTAATTCAATTGATAATTGAATTAATTTTCTTCAGATAGTTATTTTTATTCTTAATTGAAAAAAATATCATTGAAAATTATTTTGAATAATTAATTAAACTTATATCAAATCAACCATGATTATCAATAACCAATTGGATAATATTTGTTACTCATGAATTGATAAAGATTGATTAAACAATAGCATTTTTTCAGCAGTAATAAATTATGTAACACTCTAGATTTCATTCACATTAGTTAATTATCTCAAAGTAAGATTTGAGTAAGAAGCAATAACGAACTCCAGATAAGTATCGGCATAGTTCCTATCACAGTTGGCTGCACATCCTACCAATTCCTAAGTCTACACACAAAATTCCTTGTCCTCCACTCACATCTTTAGGCATCACAATGGACCATATGGTCGAAAGGTGGCCCATCCAGAACAGCCTCTACAATCAAGAAGCAGTAAAATTATAATTAAAAACGAAATTATATTTAGTTTTGGGGGTCATGACCATCCTTCCCGAATCCGCGGTTGATCATATGAGTTTTATGAATTAATTTCACGTGTACAATATAGTTCTGGAGTTTGGCCCGTTCCTTCCGATCCACCCTGCCACCTATTAGCGTAAGTAGATCAATGGGAAAAAAATTGTTGTCCTTTGCGTGTGTGTACTAATTAAAGCTTTTGGGCTACAAAAATTATTTTCTTAATAATTTTTGAAAACATCAAAGTAACCAATCATCCCATTGATTGTTTATTGATATTTTATTCTTTATTTTTCAGAGTGAAGATAAACAAACTGATTGTGAAAAAATAAGTATAAAAAATGTATTAAAAAATCGTACATTATGTTTACGATTTATAAACTGTTGTATATTATTTACGGCTAATAATATTGTTTATTTTGGATTATCCTTAAATTCCGTTGCCTTGTCTGGACATAAATATATAAATTTTATTATTATTCAAATTGTGGAAATTCCTAGTAATATATTATGTGCGATTATTTTAAATCGTTTTAGTAGACGCTTAACATTGGGTATATCTTATCTGCTTACTGGTATTTCATGTATTTTACTTTACTTAATTACTGAAGGTAATGAAATATATATTTTTCCTTTAGCAAATTTTCATTAGCATGAATTTATCAAAGATATGGGATTTTAAAAAAACAGTTAATACAATTATTGTATAACGACGTTTCTTCATTTTATTTATTGAGACTTCTTCATAATTCTCAAACAGCATGATTATTAATCAATGTTATAAACATTGGTTAGTCTTATAAACTTGTCAATCTACCAAAAAGGCGATTATTGATGAAAAAATAGAAAAAGACACGACGAGAACTTCTCATCCATAAGAGTCTGTGTAAAAAAATCCTATGTAAAACGTCGTCATGTTTAAAAGCATTTTTACAAGAAACTTTTGAGAATTCATCAAGAAAATTTTTATATAAATACTGAATTCAATTTTCACAGTTGGAAAAATCATTTTCCATCGGATTCGATCGAATTTCTTTAGCAACTATGTAAGATTGTGTCCTGACCAGCCAAGTAGCCGCGCTTGTAAAGGCGTTCTGAGTACTTGGAACTGGGAGGTTATGGGTTCGAATCCCGACATCGGCAGTGTGTCAATTATTAAAAAAAAGGGGTGGTTAATTAACTAAAATGTCAGCGTATGGACAAGAGCAAAGTAACCGGCTATGCTCGCGAAGGTTTTCTGCAGTTTTCTTCACCTTAGACATCACAATGGACCTAATGGTCGAAGTGTGTCCCGTCCAGGACAACCTTTACAATCGATCTATCTATCTTAAGACTGAGTGCCGGATTACCGCCTACGCACACAATGCTCGTGCGTAGGGCGGCAGATTCCGGGGGGCGGCAGAAATCCAGGTTTCCCTAAACCCCAAGCGATTAATGTAGTGGACTTACATACATTGAATGCTCAATGCAGATTTGCATGCTGTTGTTACTTTTGTTACTTTCGGCTTTCGATTTTACCAACAATGCGACCACTCCAACGCAATCAGCTATAATAAATTGAATTGTTATTTAAAAAATCTTTTCATTTATGTTTAATATAATTTTTGATTAAAAGATAATGTTTAAATATATTTGCAATTAGAAAAATTAAATATTTCATGAATTTAAATAAAAAATTTGTTATATAACATTTTTCGGTCTCCTTGCATGGGCGGAAAAAATTTTGTGCGTAGGGGCGTCAAATTTCCTAATCCGGCACGGCTAAGACTGTGTCCCATGTGTATGAGATTGACTAATGATCATTCTATTTGGGAACTATGAAGAAGTCATTATTTAATAATATACTGTTTGTTGAGTTTTTTTTATCTAATACCCTTGGTAAAACTGATTCGAATTGAAGATAAGTTGTGATAATTTCAGTAATTTTTATCGTTGTTTTATCATTTTGGTTCTAGGAGATTCTATTAAGTTAATAATTTACACAATAGGAAAACTGACGGCTACAATTGCATCGAATACAATGTACGTATTTACAACCGAATTATTTCCAACGACAGTAAGACATTCAACATTAAATATATGTTTTGCATTTGGAGGTATTGGTAGTATGTTAGCACCTCAAACACCGTTATTAGTAAGTTAACTATATGTCAGTCTGCCAGCAGTTTTTATTTTTATTTTTCTATTATGACTGTATTTTCAAAAAAGTAAATACAACGCCCAAAACACAAAATTTAGAGAGTAAAAAATATATATATTTATTTTTCCATACATCCATAAAAATTTAGTACGATCAACTAAAAAAAATCTCCGCAAGTTGTGGCTAACCTCCACCAACTCGACTCGTAGAACTTGTCGTGTGGATAAGTAGAACTTGTAATTGTTTTGCTGTCGGATATTTCAACACGCCACGCAAAAGTACAAAATAGTACCATATACACTACGTAAATTAAAATAGACCCAATCGCAACATTGTACAGTGCAAAACAAGCCGTATGTAATACTTCTATATTGCTAGTTCCCATAAGTGTAAGTGTGGCCGATGAAGTGAGCCAGCAAGTATCTATTTGTGCACCTTTCAGTATCTTTTAACCATTGAGCGCAAGTGTAGAATCTCCCGTTCAATAAAATTGAACCGATCTGAATTTTTATTTTTAAATCAAAATAAGTCGTGTAAAAAGAAAATTAAATTTGTTTTTAATTCGTCTTAAATCAAAATCGTGTAAAATTAGTTCGTGTAAAAACAGAATTGGGTGTATATTACAAAAAAAGCTAAACTGGGCAAGTTCGACAGTCGGAATAACCTTTCCAATTAAATGACTTATTCGTTGAACATCTTAAGAGTTCATTTGGTGTATTTAAAAATTTGTTTTTATAATGTGTTATAGGAATTTTCCTACTGACGATGATTACGTAGCAATCGAAATACGGGTATATAGGCGTAAGTCTTATGTGTATCTATATTAATAAAATTTTCGAATATATAGTTTTGTTTCGACAAATGTGGTATACTCGTATTATTATTTGAATAACTATGTCTCAAAAAAATTAATTTTATTATATTTTTTCTTCTGCCCCATCCCGTATTTATTCCAAAAATATTAGTTAGGTTACATTGTAGTGGCTAGCCTGGATGGGACATACTTAGAAATGGACACGCAATGCTAAAAATATTGAATGTATGAATAAATATTTCAAACAAAAGTTGTTTATTCTTTTGAGATAATCACGTTAAAGGGACTGAACCGATTTTGATGCGGTTTTCACCGGGCGGTTGATAATTTTATCGAATAAAATAGTACATATAGAGAAAGATACGTGCAAGATCAGTTTTTATTTTATAAAACAAAAAATTGTTGTTTCAAATATTTTTTCGTACATTGTATAGTTTTAGCGTAAATACAAAATATATCCCAAATCTACGCCCCCAACATACGCCAAAATTATTTGATGTATGAGAAAATATTTCAAACAAAAGATGAGATAAATGTTTTCCCTATTTTCCCTGCCTGTCATCAGATTTGTCTGTTTCAATATTAATAATCTTTTTTTTCACAAAGCATTAATTTTTCAAGTAAAGTTTACAGTTGACCAATATTTTTAAAACGTTTTTTCACATGGAATCATTGTTTTGTTTACAGACATTCATTTGGACTCCCTTAACAATAATAACATTTGGATTATTTTCTTTACTAGCAAGTTTGCTTACAATATTCTTCCCTGAAACATATAATAAAGAGTTGCCGGATACAATTGCAGATTCTGAAAACATCTCTAAATCTACAACTATTACAAAATTGTAAATAAAATTGAATTTTTAAATATTCAATTTATTTAAATATTTAATTTAACTATCAACCACTTTAATTGTACCCATTAATCTTAATAGTATAACACGAAAATAAATAAAAACTGTATAACTTGTGGCCCCTCGACATACGAATGTCTCGCCGAGAGACATTAATTGGTCTGCGATACAAACATTTTTATAGAGCATTTCGTTTTTTCAAGGTCATACATAAATGGTAGCACCCCATTCATGGAATTTCGAAAAGCCGATTATACCATCTAATAGGTCACTAATTGGTCATAAAACGTCAGATAGTCCCATTAATTGGTCAGCGATAGAAAACTATTTATCGATGTTTTAAATTTTTTCATGAAACCTTGAACGCGTTTCGAACAAAACAACTTTTATTCGGATAATGTTTTCAAAAACGGTTCCTGGAAGAAATATTCAGGTGAAGTGTTTAAAATGAAATGCATGTATTTTTACCCTTTGATTTACTCTTCATGCATCTGTGATGCGTGGCAGCTACGCTGAAAACCTAACTGTTAAACGGTGCGAGATAAAGAAAATCTTCAAATATAAGAAACATTTTTGTATACAACATATAGTTTAGGTACAATTTCCGTGCGAAGCCTGTGCGGGCAGCTATATATATATATATATATATATATATATATATATATATATATACATATAGCCCTTTGTGTAGCTCATTGAGTCACTCACGTATACAAATTCTAACCCACTTCTAGACATGTACGCAACCCCCTCCCCTTACTTCTAATCATACTAGAAGGGTGTGGTTTTTTGCATTATGTCAAGGAAGCGAAACCAAGGAAGGTGGCCGCCCAGGGGGTAAAGGGGGTGGAGCTGCTTTGCAAGTATAGCGAGTATATTTATAAAATGCTTTAATATTTTTACTGAATGTTAGTTCTAAATATTGTAAATTACTAAAACTATTAAATTTATAAAAGATTTAAATAATTATATATTTCTTTACATTTAAAATATTAATTTGTTTTTTGTTGTCAATTTAAATTATTTGTGTCAATTTTAAACATTAATTATAAATATGTTTGTCGCAGGAATTAATTATAATTTAAAAAGAAACGTTAGTTTAATTACCCGTCAATTATCTCAATCTGAATTTTCAGTTATCATGAAAAAAATGTTTAAATTAAACATTATATAACTAGCAAGCAAGTGTTGTTTAAAATTATAATTTATTAATTTTGAATGCTACTATTTTTCCGATTTTCTAAAATCAGTGAGAGTTTTTTTTCATTTCTGATAAAAAATTTGACCTTACACACAACTTAGAAATCAGCGACCATGAAAACGGGAACTGCAACCAGCAAACAGCAACCAGGATTTTCTGACAGTTTTCTCTAATTTTCCTGCTATGAGTTTGACATGCTAAACACCATCCCTAAAAACATCTAAAATTCTCTATCCTTTGATTTAAACTGTCATTTATTGGAAAAATATGAGTTAATTTTCCGGATTTTTAAGTGAAAATAAGAGTTTTTCGATTTTGTTTGGATTCGTGTTCATCGACCCAAAAATCTCAATATGCCAAATTTCATAAAATTTGAATAAAAATATTATAAATAAAAATATTATATTAGTTATATAAACATTGAAATAATTTCCTAACATCCATCATGGGTGAGTTTTGTTATACAGGATGGTACATAAGTAACGTTATGATATTTATTGAATAAATAATAACTCTTTCTAATTTTATTTAACGTTGGCATTTATTAAAATTTAGATTACAGTTTGGAAATATGCTGACGTGATCTTTCCAGAGCATTTTCCATAACTTGTAGGCCAATATCCCAGCGCCCTCACTTCTTCCCGGATATTGGCCTTAAGTTCTTGGATGGCTCTTGGCTTATTGGCATATACCTTACCCTTTAGGTAGCCCCAAAGAAAAAATCGGGAGCCGTTAAATCGAGCGAATGCGGTGGCCAGTTAAAATCAGAATAACGCGATATTATTCGACAGCCAAAAATTTCGTTCAGAAGAGCTATAGTTGAACGAGCTGTGTGTGCTGTGGCTCCATCTTGTTTGAACCACAATTCTGGATTGTTCGCTATCTATGCATAGATAGCGAACATTGTTCGCAACTTGTTCGTCGTTTTCGAAAAAATATGGTCCAATGATCCTTTCTGAGTGGGTGCATTTGATCTTCACCAATTATTCTTGGATTTTGGATGCCCAATATTCTGCAATTTTGTTTATCCACGTGAGGTCCAAATGGGCCATTTGAGGTCCATTTGGAGGTCCATTTGGAGGTCCATTGAGGTCCAAATGAGCCTCATCGCTCATTATGAGTTTGTGAATAAACTTTTTTTTTTTAGGCACAATTGTTTGAAACGGCGACTATATTGAATGCGGATTTGTGCATCATAACTCGTTAACAAATTGAATCTTATATGGGAAAAGGTGTACCGTATGTAAAATTCTTTGCAAAGACCGCTTAGACATCACTAACTGCTGAGAACGTCGTCTGATGGAAGTTTCGGGGTTTTCCTCAACACTTGCTTGCACCCGAGCAATGTACACATCATTTCGAACTGCACGAGGTCTTCCAGCAGGCGGAAGATCACAGGCAGATCAAAGATATAAATTTTAAAACGAACTTGACCTTATTTTTTGGATCTAGAATACACATACAAAATTTCAGCTCGCTATCTCTCTTTTCATCTTTGAGTTATCATGTTGACAGACAGACAGCTGTTACAAAATCGGAACTAAACTTAATATCCCCTTGGTATTATTTATAACGGGTATAATAATGTAGGTTCGCTTAATCAAGGAATACCAAAAATCAGTTTCATACTCTGTGGACAGTATACATACTTTTTTTTCCATACCTAGCCCCTGAAAATAGCTACGTAAAAAATATGGTAAAAAAAAGCATGCAATACGCATGCAAAAAGCATAAAATGCATGAAATTCGTGAAGGAAACTGCAGGAAACCTTCGCAAGCATAGCCGGTTACTTCGTTCTTGCCCATACGCCGACAGTTTAGTCCATTAACTACCCCTTTTTTTTACCTTAATAATTGACAAACTGTCGATATCGGAATTCGAACCCATAATCTTCCAGTTCCAAGTAGACATAACGCCTAAGACATACGCCTTAGACCACTCGGCTACTTGGACGGTTACCTTGTGGTTTAGCAGTTAAAGGCACTCTGCTCGGAACTGGGAGGTTACTGGTTTGATTCCCAACACTGGCAGTTTGTATATTAAATTAATTTTTGTTTGTTAATTAATTAATTGACTAATCTTGTCAGCGCATGGACAAGAACGTGAGTAACCGGCCATGCTAGTGATTGTTTTCTTCAGTTTCCTTTTACAATCTCTAGATTAGTATCGGCGTAGTTCCAATCAAAGTAGGTTACAGTCGCACAACCTACCAATTCCTAGTCTACACACAAATTCCTTGTCCTTTAGAGGTCGGTAAAAAAGGCCTAGACCTCTACTTGCCAAAAATCAACCTCCCCTCCACTTCTACTACTGCTTCTACCAAGGACCTTGTTGTTCTGAACAAGTACATTATGGTAAAAGTTACCCAAGTGGTCATAAATGTAAAAAAATGAAAGGACGCAGCCGCACTGTCTGTCTCTTTTCCAGCCAAGATATCGCTTCTCCCCACTTCCAACAAACTTATTCAACTAATTTATTCTCTTTGAAATGGTTCTCTTTACCTGTACCCTCCATATGATTTTGAAAGAAATCATACATGTGTGAAAAAATTCATTCATACCTTTTTCAAAAAATCACATCGAAAATATTTCTTGTCTCTAGCGAATTTCCTCCAAAGGAAATGTTGCTATTGTTTTTGCACCAATGTTGGAATTTCGTAAAAATTTCTTCAAATGTCCATCGATCCTACCTATTAGATGATAAAAATAATTACTATCGCTAAAATTTGTATATATGTATATATATATATACAAATATATATTTATATATATATACATATACATATATATACAACATATGTACTTTTTTTAAATGTCTGTGGACTCTCTAGCGGTCACAGTTTTATTCCGTTTGGAATTAAATTTGGTATTTGAGTAGCTTTTGATATTCTAAAGGTCAAGTTCGTTATTGGGTAAAATCGGGCGAAGGGAAAGGGGGGTTTAGAGGGAGGGGGAAACACAAAATTTGACTATCTCCCTTAATATTTGAAAAATCGAAAAATTTATCAGGAGTTAAGTTGTAGTTACTAAGTTTTACTGTAATTTTGTTTCTTATCATTTTTCAGTTACACTAATATTTACAGAAATATGTACAATTAAAGAAAGTTAAAATTCTAAATATCTCTGTTCACATTAGAGTTTGAAAAAAATCATCAATGAATTGTAGCAAACTTGATTTTCTACAACTTTACTCCTTATACATTTTTCGATTATTCTAATATTAAGAGAGATATTAAATATTTTGTGTTTGTTTGACACAAATACATGAAATATATTTTATTGTAAAAAATATTGATTGTCGTTTCCATAGTAACTATAAACTATAATCGTTATACATCGATTTATTTTGGCTATTAATAAATTTAATTTTTAGCGAATTTCCTCCAAAGGAAATGCAGCTATTGTTTCAAATACTAAAGTCATATCAAATATTATATTTCATTTTGTTCACACTAAATTTATGACCGTTAGAGAGTGATTTATGTATTTTAAGGAAATTCGCTAAGTTGACGCAGCTCCTGCGTAACGAATTTTTATTCTTTGGTATAACGAGGAATTGTTAATCTAAGTTTGCATCCTCATGTGTAATCAGAAAAGACCTTTCGGTTGATAAAATTTCATGACATTTATTTTTGAAATATACATTGAAAATAGCTTCCGACCAATGGGCAAATTTCAACCGAAGCAATTTTTAACATTTAATATTTTGAAATTACCCACTATATAAAGTAATAATCAAACGACGTTCTTGGGAAATTGTTAAGACTATATATAATTTTCTTTTATCTGTTTGCAACTAAATTCAGAAACAGGTATGGGCTCTATATCTAGCGGTTACAGTTGTTTCAGCCTCCTATCTGCCTTCTTAGTTACGTGTCTGGTAACATGACCATAATCACGAAGCATAATTTAAATTTAAATAGAACTAGAAATTAATGTTTTCAATATTTTATTTGACTCAAATTACTTGGCAATGAAATAAATATTTTGTTTTATAGGTGCAATTAAAATTATTATTTACACGTTAGGAAAATTTATGGCCACAGTCGTATATTCTGTTATATATATTTTTACAACAGAATTATTTCCAACATCTGTAAGACATAGGTGGGCGCACCTTTATTGCACTCAGCTCTGAGTGAGAGGTAGGAAGAGAGATAGAGTAAATATAGGGTATCCCTACCAATTATTATTTTCTTTTTTTAATTAAAACATTTTCTGAAAAAAATATAGTAATACCAACTATTTTTTATGGTCACTATAATTCTACACTATAAGTATATTGTCACTATAAGTATAGTAGTGTCACTATAAGTATACAATACATACAATACATTGAATACATACTCTGGAATTTTGGGCTGGTAATTTGGGGCATAAAATGTACCTTTTTAATATATTTGGGTATGAATAAAATATATATGTTATATAAATTATAAAATATAAATCTTTTGATCTTTTACATTTACCGCTTGTAAATTTTTTGATGATTTAGCTTTAGTTTAGATTTTAGAATTAGATTTTAGGAAATTCCGAATAATTTGTCTTAACTATTCATATCGGAGAACTAATAAACAATTATTTACTTGATTTAATTATTTTTTCTTAGTAGGGGGTATAGTGTCATGGGAATTTGATGACACTGGATACAAAAAAGATGCCAATGATAAAGCTGGGTGGGGGGGGAGGGTTTGGTAATTTGTTACTAATTCTAAATGGTTAAATTTTACATAAAGTGGAAATACATAGAGTTGTTGTAATTATTGTTATTGCTATCATCATTATTGTTGTTATTATTGTTATTATTATTATTATGTTTTTTGGTGTATCTCTCCATATTGTAAAAGATATTTTTTAAACAATAAATATTTTATAAAACTAATTCTAAATTGATTGAATAAATTATGGGGCAATTATCGGTAAGCAACCTCTATTGAAACATCGTTCCGTCTTACTTCAAAACATACCATTTTTACTTACTCTCACCCAGCTTATGGAGAGTCGTTCGACTCCGGCGAGCGTCTGCGCCCACCTCTGCAGTGTGAGACATTCAATATTCAGTTTATGTTATGCAATTAGTGGTTTTGGAACAATGATTGCTCCTGAAACATCTTTATTGGTAAGTTCTTTACGAATACAAATTATCGATTTCAATGGTACAGTCCAGAACAACTTAATAAACTAAGTAAGTACATCTAAGGCTTATTTCACATCAACTCAACAATCGTATAAACGACACAAGGTACACGACACAAAGTTCTTAAAAGTAATGAGATGTTTCACAATAAGCCGACATCTTCACGATGTTTTGTGAACGTTTCACACGTTCCTGACTCATTGTTGAACGTAGGTAGGCTTTAATTATTTTTAGCTTGCCGAAATTTTGCTCGCAGCTTCCAGATGTCGTCGGTAATGTGCAGTATATCCTTAAAGCTGTACAAATATTGGGAAAAGCACCTTCTAGTCATTTTATGGAAAGTAATCGACGTAATTTTGACACTCAAATAATTGTTAGAAACGATTTAAAAGTTTAGTTTTAAATTTTGCGGGAAGTTATGTTGCACTATGTTACACCGCACACAGCGCAACAGCGCCTTTTTGAATGCACCCAGTAAAACGAGCTTTTTTCAAACATATGTATTTCCACGCCCCCCCCCCCATAACTGCCACCCAAGACAGGTGCCCCAGCCCCACCTAGATCCGGGGCGGACGCCTTTAACCCTATTATATTTTCAATAACGGTAACATACCAAATATCCACAAAATTCGAACACTGCCATAGTAAACTGCAATCAGGTCCTACTACTAAAACGATTTTTCATCGATTTGCCCATTTGCTAAGATTCAAGATCAAATCTATTTTGTATTAACCATAAAAATACAACATATAAGAATGGTATTAATAAACAATTTGAATTAAATTTTTATATTAACAGGCATTTACATGGGCACCGTTACCACTGATTACATTTGGAATTTTTGGAATACTTGGAAGTTTTCTTACAATGTTCTTTCCTGAAACGTATAACAAAGAATTGCCAGACACAATTGAAGAATCGGAAAATATATCAAAAAATATTACCATTACTAAGTTATAATCAATTAAAGTGTATTTAGATTTTTTTGAAGAAAAACTTTTATTGAAAACAAACTAGATTCGGTCAATTGACAGCAAAAATTTAAAAAATAAATGCATTCGTTTTATGCAGCGTAAAAGAGAAATTCAAGATTTTATCCTCTATCCTAAAATCCTCCATTTCCCAAAGATCGATTTTCCCTAGAATGACCTTGACCTTTCAAATGCAGAGAGCTTGTCAAATTTCACTCCCATCAGACTAAAATTGTGACCTCCAGAGCACGTATAGACACATATACACTGCACAACAAAAAAAACGACGCACTTTGAAAAATTCTTTTAAATTATTTTCTCTGGAAACTTTTTGCATTTTTATAAATTTGTATATGTTTTTGTTGATGTAGGAGGTAAAATTGTCAAAGAGAACCTTTTAATTGACGGGAAAAAAATTAATTTAAAAAAAAGACAAATTTTCATAAATTTTAAAATAAAATAAAAAACATTTTATTTCGAGATTTATAGAAGGAATTAAACTTTTAACTGTCAATATTACCTCCATTTGTCCCAATGACTGCCTCAAGCCTTGCAGGGCACACTTTTAATTAAGTTCTCTACGACATCTTGGGTGATTACCTCTCTTTCCTGCACTAAAGCTATTATGGGGCCCTGTGAGCTACCACGAGGGTTAATTCATCCTCTTATACGTTGGACAAGTACATACCAACTATGTTCTATGGGAGTCCACTCTGAGTTACATGATGGCCTTCTCAAAATCAGAATTTCGATCGTTTTATTTTAATGAACAACCATCGGAATCATTTTTCAACTGCTTTTGAGGCTGCCTAAAATATTTTCGTTTTGTTCGAAACTTTTTTGTATTAAAAATATATTTATAGCCTAGTTTTAATGTTCAACTTTCCTCAGCTATTGGCTGTATGGCACAACGGGACGGTTTGAAAACTCGACTATAGTTTGTCATGTGGGTCATAGACGACTTGCATAAATATTCAATTTTTATATAAAATCCATCTTTGCATTCTTCAAAATGAGCATCCTGTATAGCAATACATTAATTTAGCAATACATACCAGTCCAAGTGGCCGAGCGGTCTAAGGCGGTATGTCTGCGCAGTAACCCTACTTGGAAACTGGAAGGTTATGGGTTCGAATCCCGACATCGGCAGTTTTTCAATTATTAACAAAAAAATAGGGGGGTGGTTAATTGACTAAACTGTCGGCGTATGGACAAGAACGAAGTAACCGGCTATGCTTGAGAAGGTTTTCTGCAGTTTCCTTCACGAACTCCAGATAAATATCGTCATAGTTTCTATCATAGTCGGCTGCAGCCGCATATCCTACCAATTCCTAGTCTATACACAAAAATTTCTTCCAATCCACTCACATCCTCACATCCTTAGGCATCACAATGGTCAAAGTGTAGCCCGTCCAGGGCAACCTCTACAATCTATTTATCTAGCAATACATTAATTTATTGGCGCCCTGCCCGGGCGCCAATGTTAGAGTTGAAGAAAAGATTATTCGAATTACCTAGAAACTATTTGTACAATGATTTAATAGACACAATTTGGAATTCAAACCACTTAATTTTTCTTAATAAATTATGTCAGAATATGTTTATTGATAGTTTCGGAGGTAACAACATGTAGTTACCTAAATAACAAGAGGCATACGTAGTGATTCCGCAAAGGCATCTAAATATGAAAGTATAATGAGATTTAGTAGCGTGTCTACTACAGACGCAAATGTTAAAATAGGGTTAATTTTTGATACAATGAAGGCATTTTATCTGAAATTATTTTGTGGCTTCGTAGTTATTAAGTCACAATTATTTTTGTATAATTATATAACTGTTGTCTTGCGGTAAGTTGATTAGACGCGGTTCCGTTAAGTTAAATTTTTTATAACGATAAAATTTCCTTACTAAGAAAGTATCAGGATAATTTTTTTATTTTGTCCACAATAAAAATGCAATTGTAGCAGCAGAGATGACGTTATTACAACTAATTTCACTCGTATTATCAGCACTGTCTGTAGTTAAAACCAAGATAGAGTTATGTTTATCTAGGGGTGTATTCGTTTTGAGCACTTACACGCTTTCAGTGCTATCAAGCGTTGTTGTAGTGTTCAACTTAACGCTGTGTATGCTGATCACGCTAATGGTTCAGTTTAACGATAGACACGACGTTCATCGAGGTAGGGTTGCAAAAACAGGAGCGCCAAATCGTATGTACTCCCAAAACGAATAATGGATAAGTACGTTTATTTATCTGTCATGTGCACAGTGTAAGCCTATACGAACGCCAATATATTGCGCTTCGATTTTGGTTGTTAATTACCGAAAATAATTCTAAATTAGTCACCAGATACAGGCTCGCTTCTTTTCAATTGCGTTTCGTTTCTAGAGATGATGAGTCTAAAAATGCGAAAACCTAATTTCAAAAATCCGTCCGTCAGTCGTATGTCGTATACAGTATACACCTCCCCCTCTTCCTCTCGACCCAATTATATCGAGACGTTGAGAAATTTACATCATATAGACTTTAACTTAATTGCTACCAACAAACTTTCAAATAATTTTATTTAATAGTTTCGTAAACACTAGTTTCGTATGCACAAGAAAATATCCTTTTGTTCACCCTTTTCCCCTGAAATAATTGAACCAAATTGGATGAAAATTTGTATTCTACTAAGTACGCAGTCTTTACCAGCCAAGTAGCCGTGCTTGTTAAGACGTTGTGTGTACTTGGAACTGGGAGGTTATAGATTCAAATCCCGACATCGGAAGTTTGTCAGTTATTTTTAAAAAAAGACAAAAAAGAGGCGGTTAATTGACTAAGCTGTCGGCGTATGGACAAGAACGAAGTAACCGGCTATGCTTGTGAAGGTTTTCTGCAGTTTCCTTCACGAACTCCAGATGAGTATCGGCATAGTTCCTATCAAAGTCGGCTGCAGCCACACATCCTTAGGCACTCACATTCTCACATCCTTACGCATCACAATGGACAGCCTCTGCAATCTATCAAGTACGCTGTCTTCTTGGCTAATTGGTTCGAATATTTTAGTGGGGTGATAGTTTTTTTGTCCCCTTTTTGTATCCAAGCCAAAGAATTTTCAAACGAGAAGGCTGAATAATAATAAAGCATCGTGTAAGTTATTTGCAGCGACTTTTAAATTAGAACAAGTGTTAAGTATACCCAAATAATATGTTAGAAAATTAGTTAATAATTGACTTCAAAGACCTAATCATCTGTGGTGAATGATTAGTGCGCGGGGCCCGATATTCAGAGATCCCTATGGTGTATGATTGTATGATTTTATATTAGGGTCTAAAACTATTGCACTTCGACCTTATAATCCATTGTACTCCCCCTTCTACTTCAGTCTGACGAGGTTCGCTTCTCCCATATTTTGGCAATAGCCAGGAGCTTGCTTATCAGGTCTTTCTGAAGGTTCATACATTCGGGATGAGATGCACCGAATATCTTGTATCTGCTGGTAACCTAGAGGTTCGCAGTCAAAGATAATGTGGCTGGATGTTTCTTCCTCCTCGCCACACAATCTGCACACAATGTAGATGCTTCCGCAGGGGATAATGTACGGTAATGAATCCGGTAACCCTCCGCAGTTGCATCTTGTTCAGCTTCAGTGCATCGAAGGATAGCCTCTTTGTTGCATTCTGAAGCAGTATCTTCACGAGCTCTTGCCGCAGTACTTTTTCCCAGTGATCACGGTGTTTAGCATTTGACCACTCGTTGATCACCTGTTTACATGCAGCCCTTGGAAGGTCATTCCAACTCCCTTCTTTGCAAACGTATCTGCTTTTTCTTTCGAAACCATTGTGACCCGACACCCAGATCAATTTAACATTGTTCCGTTTTGCCAGTTTCAGAAGTTCCTTCAGACAATCCTTGACTACCCTTGAGGTGACCTCAGTTCCAGGCAAGGTTTTTAAAGTAGCTTGACTGTCCGAAATAATATATACTTTCTGGTTTATGTAGCCTCTACGTAGGTTCTCGCGAACGCAAGCCAGTATGGCGTAGACTTCTGCTTGGAAGACCTGGAATATTTCCCCAAGTTGAGGCTTATGTTTGCATTAGGTATTTCACCGTAGATTCCCGCCCCGGTCCCTTCTTCAGTTTTGGATCCGTCTGTATTCCAGACTGGTGTGTATACCAGATTCCTTTCTTGAGATAGGGTGGTTCTCCTTCCGACCACATGACCCTATCACATACTACAATGAAAGGTTTTGAGAAAGAGTGTCTTGGGAAGTATATCTGTGCCCATTTCAAAGACGGGATCTGAGATAATTGATGTTCCCACGATTCTTGCATGTCCAACCTGATTTTTATTAATCCAGTTATTATTGCAAGACAGTCTATAGGCGCTGGATCTCGCTTTAGCTATTATTACAATGCCTAGCGAAAGCAGCCCCAGTATGACTTCCATGGCAGCTGTAGGTGTACTGCTCATGGAACCTGTGCGAATCCTAGAGCGTTTTGCATAAGCTCCGAGATTGCGCCTTCACAGGGTCCCTGGATTGCAATTACTGGATTGTTTAGAATCTTTTTTGATTAAGGTTCGTCAGTACGCTGTTCACTGTCAGGCTCCACAAGAGTAGAAACATAATACACCAACCTGCGGACATCTCTTTGTGGCTCTCACAATGACAGACTCTCCAAGAAGGGAAGTTTTTATTCTTCTACTCCGTGTCGCAAAACGTGTCTTCTACTCCGTGCCGACTTGCAGAGATCCCTAGGTTGCGATCTCTGGTGAATGAGTTATTTTTACATATTAAGTTAGTTGTCGTGTGAAACGCGTTGTATACGAAATTGGCTAATTTGTTTGTTTTTTTTATAAATTATAAAAAATTATAATAGATTAACGAAAATATTGACATTTTTATATAATACAAGCGAACAAGTATACCAGGTACATTCAAATAAAAAAGTGTAGTCTACAATCTCAGTCTATTCATATAATTGATGTGTGTTTTGAGTTGAAACTTTTTAACAAGATTACTGCAAGAAAACTACCAAATAATACGACTCTCAACTGAATAGGAGCTACATTCAAGTAAAAAAAGTATAGTATACAATGTCAGTCTATTCATATTATTGATGTTTGTTCTAAGCTGAAACTTTTTAACACGATTACTGTAAGACAACTACCTTAATATTAATGGAACAATCGTATTGAGGAACTATGTGAATGTACAACAAAACAAAATAATAAATAGTTGTATAATTAACTGAAAAACATTAAATTTTCTTACATGTTCATTCACAAGTAATAAAAGTTAAACAATTATATTACAATAATTTTTACTCCGGGTGCACATTGACATAAACAATGTTTACGAACACTTAGTTTTCTTAATTTTATACAAATACTAATTTTTAAACAAATATCTTAGGTACTAAGTACCTACCTTGGTAATATATATACAAATTTTTAGTGTGTGTGATAAGTGATATGAGAAATTGATAAATCAAACACATCTTTCTCGCAGGCTAGCCGGCAGAAGGTGACTAAAACTCTACTGGCCAGTATTACCAACTCGAATCCGTAGGTTGGTATCGAAATTTCTGTAGATTTCCAGATTTTATTTCAAAATATCCGTAGATCTACGGATTTGCCAAAATGGATGCAAAAATTGTTTTTTGTTATAATAATCATCTAAAGTTCCATTATAATACGTTTATTATTTTCTCAATAAATGATATCAAATATCAATAAATTATACTTATAATTTTCCGTAGAATTTTATTATCACCCGTAGATGATAATACAATTGCGTAGATCTATCTAAATTCCGGAGAGTTGGCAACACTGCTACTGGCCCACTCTTTTGCCCCCCCCCCCCCAATCTTTCAATTGGGAACTCGTTTCTTTACCCACGCCAAACTCTACAAATAGCCCAATGAAATAGTACAAGAAAATGAGTTTAACACGCGTTTTGCAATCTTACGTATAAAATTGTAATATTACGGATCGACTTAAACCTGAACATATTGGACATATTATAGGCATATTATAAAGGGACCCATTTTGCTCCTTTATAACTCAGTTTAACAGTTGAATGCATCGATACGCCCAATTTTTCTCTGCTTTATATCTCAAAAGCTATTGATTCTACGTGAATATTGTACTGGACTTTTTTGTGTAGAATTAGCTACACAAAACATAAGACATAAATTTAATAATGACGTAAAACCAATAGTTTACGAGATATTTTTGAAAAACTGATTTGCACGACCTTCTGTATTCCGTACATTTATTATTATTGAATAAAACAAATATTTGAAATTTACGTAAAATAACTTTATTTGACTAGTTTCGGAACGCCGGTCTTTCTTCAGAAATAAAAATAAAATGATCAATTTATACAAACAGTAGTAACAAGGTTAACATTTTCAATCTGGAAATATTATAAATTAATTAATTCAAAAATTGCGATTCCATACTAAATGACCAATTGGATTTTAAAAACACCCCTTTATTGAATCTCTTTGTGTAAATTTTTAATTGTCAGCAAAATGTGATCAAAAATACTTATGTATATACCACCTATAATTAATTGAATTAAGCATTTCACAATGTTATTTATACCTGTGTGTTAAAAAATTTGTATTTATCAATTCAAAAATAATTTTATAGTTTTAAAGTTCGTCCCATTTTTATTGCGTTTCTTTCACAAATTTTTATATATTGTATATCTATCTGATAAAAAATTTGTATAATTTGCCAAAATGTTTATAGTTTGAGGTTTTTCCAATATTTCTAAAGAGTTCATTCACAAAATGTTATATTAAGTACTTGAACATGTTAACCTTGTTGCTACTGTTTGTATAAATTTTCATTTCTGAACAAGGAACGGTGTTTCGAAACTAGTCAAATAAAGTGATTTTATGAAAATTTAAAAGATTTGTTTTATTAAAAATTATAATAAATTTTCGTATCGACCCATTCAATACAAAATTCCATACATTTTTTTACAAGCGCGATTTCGTTATGCCAATAACTTTTATAGTGCCAAAACGAAGAGAATTTAGTTGAAAATGTATTTTTTAGGAGGTAACAGTCCACTTATATTTTGTTACAGGTAAAAGTACTATTTGATTGAAATTAATTTAAAAAGTTGGCCCAACTTAAATTCATGGAGGAGACCAATTCTGGCCCATTCGAATAATTAAGGCTCACTAGGCCACTGCCTTCACGGTAACAAAAATACCTACTCGTTTTCGGATTTTATGCGATAAATTATTTGTGAAGTAATTAGAGGACATGTCCCTCGGGGCAAATATGATCCTCCAGCATGATAAAAGACATGCCAAACATACAGCAAATGCAACAAATTTTGTTAATGACATTTGCCATTACACTTGTATTGTCAATAAATTTAATTTTTAAGTTAACGATGTGAAATTTTATAACTTATCATTAATATATATTTAATTGTTTTGTAAACTTTGTGTTATCCTAATTAGACGACTAGCCTTTATTCATTTGGCATTTAAGTAATATTATATCGATTCATAACATTATTTTGACATCAATGCAAGAAGGCTATTATAAAAGAAGAACGATTGGGATAGAGGTTTCTGCTGTTTTCGTGTACTAAAAAAATTCGTTACGCAGGAACTGCGTCAACGTTGCGAACTTCCCTCGAATACATAAATAGTCTCTAGTATTTGCGAGGCCTATTTTATTAATAAATGTCATAGGGAAAGCATAGAGAAAGAAGAAAAAATAAAATACAAAATATCTCTCTTAATACTAGAACAATCGAAAAATATATAAGGAGTAAAGTTGTAGAAAATCAAGTTTGCTACAATTCATTACTTGATCATTTTTCTCAAACACTAATGTGAACAGAGATATTTAGAATTTTAACTTTCAATCTTTAATTGTAAATATTTCTGTAAATATTAGTGTAACAGAAAAATTATAAGAAACAAAATTACAGTAAAACTTAGTACCTACAAATTAACTCCTGATAATTTTTTCGATTTTTCAAATATTAAGGAACATAGTCAAATTTTGTGTTTCTCCCTCCCTCTAAACCCCCTTTCCCCTCGTTCGATTTTACCCAATAACGAACTTGACCTTTAGAATACCAAAAGCGACTCAAATTCCAAATTTCATTCGAATCGGAATAAAACTGTGACCGCTAGAGAGTCCGTAGTCTATATATTTTATTTGTAACCTGTACAGTACACAAGAATGATGATGACCCGGGCGGCTGACACCGCGCTATGCCACTGCCTGTATGTATGTAAATGTAAGTCAGAAACTGTACCATGTTTTACAGGAAGGATTAGAAAGCGTTTTTAGGCTTCGGTATCTAAGGAACCAAAAAAGCTATTAAGCTGAAATTTGAAACGTACTGAGTGATCGACCATCTGGCGGTACGTATTATCTCAACAATAATTTCAACATTACCGTTTCCATAGTTTCCAAGATTGACATTTCGGTCACTCACTGACTTACTCATCGTCAATATTCTAGGGTACTTCCAGTTGTCCTATCAGAAAGTTGGTTTTTGGAAGCAAGTTAGGTCTTAGGCTGAAATTATCTAGAAATGATCTTTGATTTCTTTGTTGTTAAGTGTAATACAATCTGACAACTTGCCTAGTAAAATATGAAATAACCCGCACCTGAGAAACTAACACAATAAATTTATACCAATGACTTGCATACTTTTGATAAATAACTTTATCGTCGTTAGATACATATCAAGGAGAATCTTTCGCAATAAATGTATACCAATCATTATCAAACTTTTGTTAAATAACTTGACCCTCACCTAGATTTTACTATTTTTGTAGGCGAACAAATTAAGAGAACAAACGAAAACTTTGTTCTTTCCGCATGTTTGTTTTTGCTGGGATATCAATACTTTCTGTATGCGAAAATTTGGACCCTAAAATACTACTAGCTGAAATACCCGACATTGACCGGGCTTCAAAAAATTCTTATAGAGAGCGCATAGAAAATTGATATCAAAGAATTATTTTTTTCTAATTTTTAATAGTTCGAAACATCATTTTTTTAAATATTTCTATAGAAACTATATTAGAGATCTGGGCCGACTATAATTTTGGAACAATTTGGAATTTCGTACTTCTTAAAGTATTATTTAGTGATACAAAATCTGTCTTGGGCTTGCAGTCTTACAGTCTGGTCTTGCAATCTTGGTCTTGGTCTTGCGATTTTGCAAGAGCAAGACCAAAATCATTCATACACTAGCTAGACCAAGACCAAGACCGAATGAACAAGACCAAGACCAAAGTGCAAGACTAAACTAAAAATTATAACTTCCGTTGTAAATAGGATATATGAGAATATTTGTCGTAACTTCAATATATGTTTTTGTTGGAACAAAACAATTTGTATGTTTAAGATTTCCAGTTTACTCCACTAAATTTAAACATCAAATATAAAAAAAGGTGCTGATAAACTTTACCATTGTCTGAAAAAAAGGATCAACAAGAATATTCTTGAAGTAACTATTCTTTTCCGATGTCTGGTTAACACATGGTTGATGCAGAGCTAAGCTTTTTTGTTTTTTACTTTAAAAACCAATAGAATGCGGTAAAATTTTTTGATTATTATAAAATAAAGCTTAATTAATTATAGGTAAATAATTGTTGATCATTTATAATTTATATCTATAAAAAGCCTTAAAAAATTGCCAAAACGACGAAAGTAGTAACATTAAATGAGCAAGACCAAGACCATGACTGAATACGCAAGACAAAGGCCAAGACCAAGACTACAAGTATTTGAGCAAGACCGAGACCAAGACTACAAGTATTTGAGCAAGACCAAGGCCAAGACCGGGCAAGCAAGACCGAGACCGATATCAAGACTGTCTTGGTCTTGGTCTTGCTTTGCTCATCACTAGTATTACTGGAGTCATGAGTAAAAATTACCCTTGGACTTCTCTAATCATTATTTCGCTCTCTATTATACTTTTCTGCAAACAATTCGGATAAAAACACAAAATATACCTCATTAATTCGAATTAATTCAAACCAATTAATCTCGCATACCATGTTCTATAGACAGAGGGTCCGAGGGTGGTGCAGGCGGTTCAGTGCATCTGGGCCCACGGGAACGAGGGTCCCTCAATCTCAAGACCAAAAAATTTCACTTAAAAGCTTATTTTAGAAGAGAGAATGCTTTTCCAATAAAGAATCAATGTTTAATATTATTTATTACTGGCAGGCCGTCTGGTTACTGTGCGGAGTCAGTCAGTGCACATGTAATGAGTACACACTCTTAAATGAGTCAGTACACACAGTACCCACAGTCAATGAGTCAGTGCACACTCTTAAATGACAAACAAACTACCATACGCATATGAGATGACTCTGATTACATGTGTACTGACTGACTCCGCATAGTAACCACACGGCCTGCCAGTAATAAATAATATTTAACATTGATTCTCTATTGGAAAAGCATTCCAAAACAGTCTGTATAATTGTAATAAGTGGATTTAGCACAAATATGCATTCATCTAGAGCACGGTAGTGCGCAAGGCCGAGTTTTAAGGGACACATTGGACTTCTCACTACAGTGCTATTACTTATGGTTAATTTAGGCTCATTTTTTGGGTGCTGTATCTTTTGAACGGAAAGAGCTACAGGGTTGATATTTCGAATATAGATACTTTACGGAATTATAAGAACCAATGTTTTCAATCAACGTTAACGAATTAACCGTTAAAAAGTTATTTCACTTCAAAAATGCAAAATTCGCGGGAACGCCTTAAAAAACTTAAGTATTAGATATCAAAATTATGAGCTACTTCCAGATATGCTGTAAAGTTGATATTTGGCATGTAGATAGCTGTAGTACCCAAACCGACGGGAAAATTGCGAAAACTGGAAATTTCTATCGGAAAAACGGAAAATTTAACATTTTTAACTTAAGACTCTGTCATCGCAAACTACCATGTAGAAATCGATATATATGATATATACCTATTAATTTTTATACCATTTAGAAATAGACATAGCCATTTGAATACGGCAGCGTGCGTTTATTTTAAATGTTAAGCACATATTTTTACAATTAGTTTTTGGATGGGTGCCCAACACTGTGTGAATTTATTTTATTTTATTTTACGTTTTTTATTTATTGAAATTTTGTAAACATTAATTTATATTCTCATTTTATTTTTTTAACTTTTTTATTATATTATACATTGATCAATTATTATTTTTTATTACTAGCATTGCCCGTTGCAGCTTCGCCTGCACAAATTTTTTAAAGCCCTTATAACCAAGCCCTTATGCTAGAATGATGCGGTTTCATGTATTCGACGTGAAATTGCTTCAAACTGACGAGAAAAATCAGTAAACTTCAATTTTTTCAATGCAACCCCTCGGAAAATTGGAAAAACATTCTCCAAAATTACGTTAGTCTGTTCTATAAATGCTATAAAGATTAAATTTTCACTAATCGACCCGAAATAACGTCAAAATTAACAGAATATTTTGAAAAATTTCATTACCTACATCGCAACCACACCGAAAATGGGAAAAACATCCCTAAAACTTACCTCTTTACTTCTATTCATGATAGAAAGATCGGTTTTTTTCCATCACAACCCTTCGAACTTGGTAAAAACACCCCCAAAACCAACCTTTTTGTTCTATACATACAACAAGATACAGTTTTTTGCAATCAACGCTTAATAGTTACAAATTAGGAAGTTATTTCGAAAAACTTAATATTTTTTATTGCAAACTCCCGAAAAATTGAAAAAACAACCCCCAAAATTACGTTTTTCAGTTCTATATATGATGAAATGATGGAATTTTCACCAATCGACCCGAAATAAAGTCAAGTTAACAGAACACTTTGAAAAATTTCTTTACCTATAACGCAAACCTCCGAAAATGGGAAAAACATCCCTTAAACTGCCTTAAGGCATTTTGATCAGACTAAAAATATGACCGCTAGAGAGTGATTTATGTATTCTAAGGAAATTCGCTAAGTTGACGCAGCTCCTGCGTAACGAATTTTTTTTTGTGAAGTGGAGCCAACGGGTCCAGTCATTTCTTCAAAGACTATAACGTTGATAATCAATTATCTGTAATAAACGATTAGTTTAGAAGTCATAATCGAAACAAATCAAGTAACATCTTATATATACTAAATTTTATATAGTTATTTTAATAAAAATTATATCACTCTTATTTCACATTAATTTGTGGCGTTTTAATAAAAGGCCTATGATATATGATCGATGAATATTATTATCAATAATCCAATGTATAAAATTTATGCTTTCTTTCTTTTGTGCGAAGCCTTTGGCTTCGTATATTTAAGCCTTTCAAAAATTATTGATATCCGACCAAAAACATAAATGTAAGAAAGGGCCGAGTTTTCGGGAAAATCCTTAATGTAATAGTTCCTTCTTAAAAAGTGATGATATGAGAGTAAGGACCGAGCTATTTACAAAGTAAATAGCTCTAGACTTCATATAATAGTTGCTTGTTAAAAAGTGATGATATGGAAGAAAGGACTGAGCTACTTACAAAGTAAATAGCTCTAGACTTCAGATAATAGTTGCTCTTTGAAAAGTGATGATATCCCATTAAAGAGCCGAGCTATTTACAAAGTAAATAGCTCGGTAAACTATTAACTAAAAAAAATAATGAGGGGTAAATTGATTAAATGTAAGAAAAAATTTGGTTTAAAATTATTTCATAAGTTTTCCCTTAGTATGTTTTTAAAATTTTATAACGCGGCAAGTTTTAAAATATTGGAAATCAGAAAAAATAACTTGCCGCGCTATATAAAATTTTAAATACATACTAAGGGAAAACTTATGAAATAATTTTAAACCAAATTTTTTCTTACATTTAATCCCTCATTATTTTTTTTAGTTAATAGTTTACCGAGCTATTTACTTTGTAAATAGCTCGGCTCTTTAATGGGATATCATCACTTTTCAAAGAGCAACTATTATCTGAAGTCTAGAGCTATTTACTTTGTAAATAGCTCGGTCCTTTCTTCCATATCATCACTTTTTAACAAGCAACTATTATATGAAGTCTAGAGCTATTTACTTTGTAAATAGCTCGGTCCTTTCTTCCATATCATCACTTTTTAAGAAGCAACTATTATATGAAGTCTAGAGCTATTTACTTTGTAAATAGCTCGGTCCTTACTCTCATATCATCACTTTTTAAGAAGGAACTATTACATTAAGGATTTTCCCGAAAACTCGGCCCTTTCTTACATTTATGTTTTTGGTCGGATTATTATTTATATTTAAGTCTAGTACAAATTAGCGCATGATTAGCGGAAACTATTCTGCCAAAATTTGTTCGTCCAATTGTCTTCAATATGTAGTACTGATTATAAGATTGCATGTTGCCAGAGGGTAAATTAGTGCCATACTTTCTTAAACGAAATTTTTGAAACAAATACAACAAACAAATGGAATTTTTGAACGGACAATTTTTGTTTATATTGGTCGATTCAATTACAATTGCAAAATATCTCCTAAGGTTTTGCGATAAATTCAATATTTTAAGTTAATTTCGAAAAATCATGCTTTTGGTTTATAATTATAAAACCTCAAGACATTCAAACCCGTTCAAAAATTCTATTTGTTTGCAAATGGTTCAATAATTTCGATTAAGAAATAATATGGCAGCACAAATTTTCCCATGGGAAAAGTTTTTTTTAAGTCAATTTTCTACAAGATGGGCTCTAGAGAGTTTTTTGCACCGGGGTCGCCAAGAACGTCGGGACGTTCCTGTCTATAGATAGATATTACGAGTATGTGAGAGTTTTGAATGAAAATTGACCACTGACAATTTGACTATTAACTAACTCTCTGAAAATAATTTTATTGTTATTATTTTAATGCTTTTGTCAAGTATAATTACTACAATAGAAATATATTTTTAAGTATACCAACATGCGAATAGATTTTATTAACGTTTTAATTATATGAGTCAAATATTAAGGTGTATTCAAAAAAAAAACACTGGCTCAATAAAAAAATAATGGACATACAATTTTTTTTTAAACAAGCTTTTTTTAATGAACTAAAAATTAGAAAATAGTATTTTTCCCTGAGTCACCAATTTATAACTTTAAGTAAAAGCTTGGGTTGCCATTAAATATAGTTAATATATAACGATAAATTCCATGTCTTAAACATTTAATCTAGTCGAGGAGGGCTAAGATAATCATGACACTTAGTAGTCCAGGCATTAAGACCATGAGTGAACTACTGTTCGAAAACTTCACACTCATCTCAAGTAGATCGACCAGTCCGAGAGGAATACCTTGTCGCATCTGTGGTGATGCGACGGAGATATCGGGCGATCAACTATGCAGTTGCGAACCAGTCCAAGTGGCCGAGCGGTCTAAGGCGTTATGTCTGCGCAGTATGCCTACTGGGAAACTGGGAGGTTATGGGTTCAAATCCCGACATCGGCAGTTTGTCAATTATTAAGAAGAAAAAAAGGGGGCGGTTAATTGAGTAAACTGTCGGCGTATAGACAAGAACGAAGTAACCGGCTATGCTTGAGAAGGTTTTCTGTAGTTTTCTTCACGAACTCCAGATGCATATCGGCATAGTTCCTCTCATAGTCGGCTGCAGCCGCATATCCTACCTATTCCAATCTATACACAAAAGTTCCTTCCACTCCACTCACATCCTCACATCCTCACATCCCTAGGCATCATAATGGACCTTATAGTCGAAGTGTAACCCGTCCAGGGTAGCCTCTACAATCGATCTATCTATGCAGTTGCGAGGTGGTCGCCTGTAAAAGACAGAACTTCCTAGATGGAGCTTTTTCCTTACCAAGTGACCGGAGGCAATTTAACGCAGGTAAAATTGTAGATTTCATCAAAACCTGTACCTAGTCTGAGGATCCTAATAAAGATGGCATAAATATTTCAGGTCGCAGTGATGGGTGCTTACTTCCACCGATATTATCTTATCTAGTCTTATCAAATCGCTTATAAAGTTACATGCCTAAAAGTATTTGAGCCTAAAAGTGATCGAATTATTTGAGTTTTGAGGAGATCATCATCATATATTGAAGATTTGATCATGCAATTTCATATAATCCGTAACATTTTGCAATTTAAATAGTCAAATATTCAACACATAACGTTCAACTCCTAACAATCAGATAATTCAACCATTTCTCTTTTAGGAGATTGTTTAAGGTAGTTCACTCGTAAACGCAATTTTCTTTAGAATTTGACAAAATTGAAATATGAACTTAAACTCAGTATCCTTTAATTAATTTTAAAGTTGAAATTTTTAACATGTAAGGTATACGTTAACTATTCGCGCATACACTAAAACTGTAAAAATTTATAGTCCAGAGTACAGCACGGTTTTTTTTAATGATTAGTAACAGGCTAAATTTTTGTCAGTAGCTTCCTTTCGACGAGATCCCCAAGTTTTCTCTCGCAAAAGTTTTCGATGATAGTGACTAACAAAGCGCGTAAGAGAGTAACAGTTCAGAACGTAGGACTGGGAAATTGAACCACTAAATTTGTAGGATAAGGTGACCATCAAATTATACATACCATTATTAATTAACAGCATAAAAATCAGCTTGTTACTAATAACTATGTATACCGAGTTATTTGAACATGTTGGGGGTGGGGGAGCTGCCTGTCACACCATCCATTTTGTAGGACACACGTTTTTTTGATGTCTTTATTACATTATCTCTCAATTTAACTAACAAATTAAATGTTACTGATAAAATTTTTGCTATCGTCAAACAAACAAAAGTTACTCTCTTACGCGCTTCGTTAGACACTATCATCGAGAATTTTCGCGAGCGAAAAGTTGGGCGTCTCGTCGAAAGGAAGCTACTGACAAAAATTTAGCCTGTTACTAATCATTAAAAAAACCGTGCTGTACTGTGGACTATTAACAAAACTGTAAAAATTTAACAAACTAATTGAAAAAACAAAAACATATATTGCGGATTTTTAAAAAATCTATTGTTATATAATGGTAATAATTTGTGACTGTGGCCCCAACAATATTAAACAATCACTGTCAACACTAGTCTTGTATAGTACAACATTTAGTACATACTTGTATCATAAGTGTTAAAACGCTGTATATGTTCAACTATACACCGTGTAACTGAGCAACCATGTTTTTATAAATTTAAAATAATAATTATAATTTGTTAATATTAGTTAAAAGAGTTTTATGTTAAAAAAAGTATTCTAAATTATAAATCTATTATTTAATTATAAAAAAGCATTTTATTTAAATTAAAAGAATAAATATAATATAATTTAAAAATGCAATAATTAAATAAAACACGGTTTCTCAGTTATACGGTGTATATGCGCAATTGGCATAGCCGTAATAAATATGTTTACCGTATTGTGATTTACATTTTTTTCTTTTCGGGGAATGATGGATGGGGGTATCAACCGACTGCGCATGTCCGCAGCGTTACAGATTTAATGTATACGGTTCAAACTAGATTTAAATATTCTATGGTGATTTGGTAAATAATAATACTCGTGAGTCGTGACTCGTAATGTTTCTTTTATTTTAAATAAAAAAGTAAATCTTGTGTTTTGCTTCTCTAAAATGATAAAATTACTGATTACTTTCCAAAATGCATTTGAACATACCTTCATCTTTGGCTCAAATAAATCCTTGTTTATTTAACAAGAATTTACAAAGTTTTATGAAAACTTCTCTGCATTTTAAACTATGTTCTATTCGATTATAAAGATAAATTTATACATATATACATATATACATATATACATATATACATATATACATATATACATATATACATATATACATATATACATATATATATATATATATATATATATATATATATATATATATATATATATATAAATTTAATGTATTCGAATAGCATTTACATGAACATAAACATTAAAACAACACACATCATAGAACCAGAAATGTGTTTAAATGCATCTAATTATTTGTTTTACCTTTACATTACTTAATGAATATTTGAAATCAAGGTTATTGGTACACACAGTCATAAATGTAGCGCTCATTTTCAAAATTTTATAATTGATTTGTGCCATATTAATCCGGTTCTCGAAAAAACGCTTCGGATAAAAGTTGGTCATTATAAATATACAAACAACTTTTATTCGTCACATTTTCCCATAAACCGAATGAATAAGGCACATATCAACAGTAAAATTTTGAAAAATGAGCGCTACTTTTGTGATCCATAGTCTATTAATGAAGTAACTCAATAAATAGTTCAATGAGAATATTAAAATTCCATCCTATATTCTGTTTTAAATTACAGTAAAACTCCAACTATACGGATTAATTGATACCGGACGCGATCCGGATAATCAAATATCTGGATAATTGGATAAGTCATGAAAAATAAGATATTTTCATTTAAAACAATAATTTAACTTACTGAGTTAATTGCTTGAATACCCAGTATATACTGAGTTTATGGACTGATTTTTCAAACACAAGTTGTTTATTTTTAAAAGAAAAAGATTTGTTATTATTAAATTTTTGTTATATCTCTTACGGTTTCAAAGATAGTCAGTTTTGTCCATTTTGCCCAAACATTTTGCTCTAGAACACAGAAAATAGATTTCAGTTCGTTATCTCTTTTTGTTCTTGAGTTATCATGTTCACAGACGGACAGACAGACAGGCGGACATGCGGAAATGAACTAATTAAGTCATTTTATGAACACCTATAACAAAAAATTTTTTCTGTGATCAATATTTTCAAGCGTTACAAAGTCGAAACTAAACTAACTTAATATACCTTGTATATTTACATAATACTGGGTATAAAAATAAATATTTCTTTAAAAAAAAGCTAAATTTGTGTATACTGATGAAGAATGAAGAAAAACTGTCTATCTTTTCGGTTAAAAGTTTTGCTTTTCCGGAGATAATCGGTCCTAAAAGAGTGTTTCCACTTTAATAAGGCATTTTTTCCTCAACGCAATTATTGGTTATACCATTAAGTCAATATTGGTAAATAAATCCAATATTGGAATGCAGCGTTTGACCAAGGCATTATACCCTTGCTTGGAACGAAGTTATTCCGGTGTTCAACCAAGCTTGGGTCAATATTGGTGTTTGATTGATTGATTGATTAATATCGGGGTAAAAACTATTGCACTTCGACCCTATGGTCCATTGTGCTCCCCCTTCTACCTCAGTTTAACGAGACTCGCTTCTCTCATATGTTGGCAAAAGCCTGGAGCTTGCTTATCAGGTCCTCCCGAAGGTTCATATATTCGGGGTGAGATGCACCGAATATCCTGTATCTGCTGTAACCCAGAGGTTCGCAGTCAAAGATTATGTGGCTGGATGTTTCTTTTTACTCGCCACAAAATCTACACATAATGGAGCCGTTATGGGTTCCAATGTGTGCAGATGCTTCCGCATGGGATAATGCCCGGTAATGAACCCGGTAACCCTCCGCATTTGCATCCTGTTCAGCCTCAGTGCATCGAGAGATAGCCTCTTTGTTGCACTCTGAAGCAGTACCTTCCGAGTTCTTGCCGCGTTAATTTTTCCCAGTGATCACGGTGTTTAGCATTTGACCACTCGTTGATCACTTGTTTACATGCAGTCTTTGGAATTCCTAAAATAGGCTCTAGGCCTATGAATGGCATTCCGACTCCCTTCTTTGCTAAGGTATCCGCTTTTTCGTTTCCTTCGAAACCACTGTGACCCGGCACCCAGATCAATTTAACATTGTTGCAGACAATCCTTGACTATCCTTGAGGTGACCTCAGTTCCAGAAAATGCTTTTAAAGTTTAAAGCATACGTTCTGGTTTATGTAGCCTCTACGTAGGTTTTCACAGACGCAAGCCAGTATGGCGTAGACTTCTGCTTGAAAGACTGTGGCATATTTCCCCATGTTGTGGTTTATGTTTGCTTTAGGTCTCTCACCGTAGATTCCCGCTCCGGTCCCTTCTTCAGTTTTGGATATTGGTGTTTAAGCTTGGGCCAATATTGTTGTACCATTGGCCCCATATTGGTAGGCATCGTTGTACCAACGCTATGGACCCCCTGCTTGAGACGAAGTTATCATCCCGATGTTTAACCAAGCTTGGGCCAATGTTGGTGTACAAGCTTGGACCAATGTTAGATACCGTTGGTTCAATCCTGGGCCAGTGTTGTGACTGTTGTAATTACCTATATGGGAACCCGGATAATTGTAGTAACTAATATTTTCAGTTATAACCTATCATATTTGATCAATATTTACGAATAATTCGTTATGAGCTCATGTATTATTTAGTTCTAACTTGATAGGCAGTAATTTAATTATAACTGGTGTAGAAATAAATGATTTTTGTAAATTTTTTTGAAAATTTCTCGAAAACCGAAGAGTGATTTTTTTTTAAACATTCATTTTCAAAATTAAGTATCTCAAAAAATGTGGAATGTGAATTTCGCTCAAATTTCGAGAGATCTAGTACGATTTTGTAAACAATAAATCATATATAATTATGGTCTTAAAAACTTCTGATCATTTTTGCCTAAGTAGGTAACTTCCTTAATTTAAAAAAAAAACTGATTAATGGAACCCAGTGAAGTTGCGGAACTATTGAACCCTATCTTGTTACTGTTGAATAAACATCAAAATTACTATTATTTACTGTTTTTTAATATTTACAATGTACAATAAGAAGCATATTTTACAATTAGATAATAATTAGTTTGATATTACTCAATAAAATATTTATCTAACATGTTATACATATATATATATATATATATATATATATATATATATATATATATATATATATATATATATATATATATATATATATATATATATATATATATATGTATATATATATATATATATTTATTTAATAAAAATATTTATTTATTTGTTAAATTAGACACGAACATTTTAACACATTTTTCCTCTTAAAATTAGGTAATAATATTAATAGTTAATACACGAACATAGGGTTCAGTAACTATTGTCCTCTTTGTGTCGGAAGTGCCGGATTAGTCACGTAGCAATACTTAGCAAATGCTTCAGGTCTACGCATTAAAGGGCCCGCACCTTAACATAAAAAAATCTAGATAGGTACTTGCATAAAAGTTGGATAGGTACGATACTACCTATACCGTCTAATGGAAATTAGTAATAATCACTATAGATTTAGACGATAATGTCTACAATGATTATTAATAACTTTAGCACATTTTTAAAAGAGAGGGCTGAGCACACCATACATTCTAAGTCGCATTACATTAAGTTGACAACACCGAAATTTGAGTACGCCCAAGGAATGCGGTCCACATTTTCAGATATTAAGGCAAAAGCCAAAGTTCTTACATAGTACTTCAAGTTATACACCTACTACAAGCGATGAAGTTGTAGAAACTCAAACACGTGGGCAACGTTTTGAAATTCAGGTATTTATTATCATAAATGATAATGTACTGTCTGTATTAGCAAAACGCGTGGAAGCGTTAGTGAATATTGAACTTGGAATACCTCGAAAATTAAAATCTTTTACAGCAGAAAATATTTTGTACGAACTCCAATTATCGTCTGTGCTTACCCAAACGATTCGGACGAAAACCAAGGCGACAAACTGATGCAGTTCGCTAAGCTGCAGAAAATATTCTTCTCCCATCGGACTGTGTGATCCCATCGGACCGAACTGTGGCAACGAACTGATGCAGTTCGCTGAGCTATTCAAAATAGATGTGGTTTCTGCTATTGACAGCAAAAAGCTGTGTGGAACTGCAATCTTATTTACTTTTAATGGAATATTCATTACAATCGTGTTTCGCAAATATAGAAATCAACTAGAAGCAAATATAGTCTTATGCATTCACTTGTTTTTTATGATTACCAACTGCAGTGGAGAACGTTTTTTTTCAACAATAAAGCGATTTAAAAATGAGTTAAGGAACACGATGGAACCAGAAACGTCTACATCACTTTATTAAACATAGAATATACTTTACTTAGTGTTATCTCTAAATTTCCTCACTTTAAATCGTGAATTTTTTTTAATGTGCTGTTTGATGAAGCATGACATGAAGACTCACGAACAGAACATTACTTCAGTTATTTTTCATAGATGAACTGAGTGTAAAGGCAAATGATGACAAATCGTTTCACCTCATAAACCAATAAGGGTTTCCTATTCATTGTTTTCCTTTGCATTGCCAATGACTTAGTCTGTACGTATCTATGCCCGTTTTTACACGTCGTGAAAGTTTTGATGAAAGTTTTCAATCGCAATAAATGTATGTGATATAACGATACTTATATCTCTTTGTACATGCAGAAACATATCAATCGCATGTATTGTTAATAACTTATAACTCTCGTCTTGCTAAATATTTCTCTCTTTGTCAACCACTTCAGCCTAGTGTTTCACGAGACACGAGTTCTGGTGTCACCTCGCCTCGCCTCGCTTTTTTAAATATCAACCTCGCCTTGCCTCGCCTCGGCCGAGGCAGAATGTTGGCTAGCCTCGCCTCGCCTCGGTTGGGTCAGCTATCAACCTCGAGGTAAAATTTTTACTAACTTTGACTTATTTTGCATGAATGTACATAATATGGTAAAAAACACTTATATATATGTATATAAATTTTAGATGACTTTCGATATCTACTAGGTAGGATCGCTGGACATTTGAAAAATATTTGCCAAATAATCTATCTATTGCTTCATGTATCACTATATTATTTTTTTTTTTAATTTACTTTTTGTAAATTTGCCTCGGCCGAGGCAAATCCTCACCTCGGCCGGTTTTTGGGACAATATACCTCGCCTCGCCTCGGTTAGTAACGAGGATTAAAATTTTGAACCTCGCCTCGCCTCGTAACCGAGGGCCGAGGCGAGGGGAGGTTACCTCGTAGCCTCGATGAAACACAACTTCAGTCACATAATCATAGTAAACCAATCACAATGAAGTAAGCCAATCACCCAATTCTTACATCTAAAGTTACATATAAGATTGCATCGAAATAGAAGCGAGGTCTATTGTGTTATATATATAACTGCATAGTTTCATCAAACAATACTACTGCGCTTACTCACCAAAGTATGCGCTATGAATACTTGTATGAAAAGTTACATGTGTAAAATAGCCCTATAATTAGTACGATTTGTACACACTCAGTCTTTACCAAACTAACAGGTTTGCGAAGGTAAACTCAGCGTAAAGCTTATGCGTATAGTCGGAACGACCGTTTAAATACACACGGATATAAGTACAAGAGATGTAGAGGTAGATTGTTAAGGCTGCCCTGGACGGGCTACACTTCGACCATAAGGTCTATTGTGATACCTGGGGATGTGAGGATGTGAGTGGAGTGGAAGGAATTTGTGAGTAGACTAGGAATTGGTAGGATATGCGGCTGCAGCCGACTATGATAGGAACTATGCCGATATTCATCTGGAGTTCGTTCTTGTCCATACGCCGACAGTTTAGTCAATTTACCGCCCCTTTTTTTTTAATTTTTATAATTGACAAACTGCCGACGTCGGGATTCGAACCCATAACCTCCCAATTTCGAAGTACTGCATACTGCACAGACATAACGCCTTAGACCGCTTGGCTACTTGGACTGGTGATATAAGTACAAAGTATGCATTACTACAATTCAATATTATAAATGTATAGTAACTATTGCTATGTCCCATAGTACTCAGTTCACGAAGGAAAAATCATTGGAAATATTAAATATCCTCCATCTTGACCGAATCATTTAGATACTCTGTAGGTATTTGATATTATATCGGGGGCCGCAATCATTACCTATGGTTTTCCATAGAATGGCTAAGGTTAATATTCCGACAATTCCTCATAATAATAATAACAATAATAATAATCTTTATTCAAAAATAGATAATTTTGTTATAATTGTATTGAATGCGTCAAAAAAATGTAAAATAAAAAACAATATTCAAGCGTACGACCCATGCGCGCAGAGCCGTAGAGAATCGCAGCGTGGAAGAGGGAGTTAAGAATAGGTTTCCAACACCTGATATTAACTATATAATCCTAGGATATATGCAGCTTTTTGTGTAACTGACTTACCCACTCACTCACGTATACAAATTCTAACCCACTTCTAGACATGCTAGAAGGATGCGGTTTTTAGTATTCGACGCGGAATAACTTACTGGAAAAATAAAACTATATAAAGTAAGACTTTAATTTTTCCAACGACCCTCCCTCCCCCGAAAATGGGAAAAACCCTTCAAAATTACCTATTTTACTTCTGTTCATGCTAATAGGGTACAGTTTTTTGCATTATGTCATGGGCGCGGAGCCAAGGCCGAAGGCCGTCTCGGGGATCAAGGGGAGAGGCTCCCTTACGAGCAGAGCGCGTTTGAAATAAAAATAATTGCAAGAAACTTTCTCGTGTCAGCGACTCAAGTTTTTAAATGTCAAATATGAAAATCAGTTTTTTGCAAATATCCCGTTTCCTACCCGTCTAAGAATATATGACACAGGCGAAATATGATATTTGCAAAAAATAGATTTTCGTGACATTTTACCAGTAATATCCTGGCTCGTGGATACAGGATTATATGAGACTCTTCCACCAGTCTTTAGAAATTTTGCTTATATGCTACCATTTATATCACCTTTATTGGCTTATTTTATTGGCGTATGCATGTATAAATTGACAAGAAGAACCATCAATGACAAAGAAATAACTTGACCCTTTTTATACCTGCATATATTGTTCGATTCCTCCTTTGATAGGCGAACCGTATATGTTTGACGATTCTCCTGAAGTTCCAACCAGGTTGTTAAATTAGTAGTCGCTGTCACCAGTGCCGATGATATAATCCAATTCCGTAGAATTTGTATTCTTGATAGTATATTCATACAACGAAAGAGTGAATTCTTGTCAAGTAGTATATTACTTTACATTCTTCTTGCTTGAAACTAGGCTACTTTTTAACCCGACTTCAAAAAGGAGGATGGTTCTCAATTCGTCTGTAATTTTTTTTTTTTTAATATGTGTCCCTTCAGAACTCCGTCATTTATGAACCAATTTTGAATTATTTTTTTTGTTTTAAAGGGTTTGGTTTCCCATTGGTCCCATTGGCACCAAATCGAGAAAAATCCTCATTTTATATGTGATAACCGATTTTTGCGAAATTTTTTTTTTTAAAGGGTATACTCATTCATAATGGGAAAATAAAAATTTTTTTTTAAAAACCGACTTCAAAAAAATTTTTTACAAAAAAAAACCGACCCCAAAAAAAAAAATTTTTACAAAAAAAAAACAAAATGCTTGTAAAAAAAACTGAAAATATAAAAAAATGCACTAAAAATTTAAAAAAAAAAAAAAAAAAACGGATAAAAAAAAATGCACTAAAAATTAGCTGGTCGTTTAGTAGGTCTACCCAAATAAAATGTCTTTTAAAGGTCGTTTAGTTGGTTTACCCATATTCAGACAAATAAAATCAGTTATAGAACTTCAAAGTCACTAAAAAGCAAGAAATAAAACCTATTTTGACAAAATGGAAACCCGACTTCAAAAACCAAATATTCTATAACAAAAAATGCACTAAAAAGTAAAAAAATAATTGCATATTCTTGTGCCAATTTTAGTTCACCTAAGCAAAAAATTAATTTTAATTAATTTTTTTTTTTAAATATATATAATTATTGTTATTTTGGGAGGCGGTGTCCAAAAATTATGTGAATTTCTCTATGCTGACACCGACTCCAAAAATAACAATAATTGTACATATATATTTAAAAAATTTTGCTTAGGTGAACTAAACTTGGCACAAGAATATGCAATTATTTTTTTACTTTTTAGTGCATTTTTTGTTATAGAATATTTGATTTTTGAAGTCGGGTTTCCATTTTGTCAAAATAGGTTTTATATATTAACTATCCAAAGCTAATATATATAACCGTTATCAGGATGACTAGGTTACTAGTATATTCTTTATACAACTAGACTACTAGTATATTCGATGATATTAGATGAAAATGATCAGATCTTACTACTTGAATCCGTGGATTATTGAAATAATTACATACTGATTTTAATTGTCCACTTAATTATTTTATTCATTAGAAAATTAGTATGATTATTATTAAAATGACGAATTACAAGAAGTTATCTAAGTTTCTAATAAAAGTTATACTATAATGACTTTAATTAACTCTTGATACGATTCACGGACGTATAAAAGGGGACTAAGGGGAGGAGAGCGCACCCCTCCCTTAGTATAAAACAACTAGCGTTATGTTTCGACGAGCACAATTAGCGTTATGTTTACGATACGAAGACTGCTCATCTGGAAAATCGGTTACTCGGGACGATTTCCTATAAATTATCTACGTAGAAAATGTATCAGCTGAGGCATTGGCCACAACTATTATAACACATCTGCAATCCTATAATTTAGATATGTATAAATTGATTGGGCAAAACTTTGATGGCGCTGCAGTGATAAGCGGCCGGTTTCGAGGCGTGGAAACAATAATCGCAGAGCAATACCCGAAAACGCAATTCGTACACTGTGTGGCTCACGTTCTTAACTTAATTCTAGCGAATTCGAGAGAGATTCCTATGATACGGAACTATATCGGAACCATAGAAAGCGTGATAAACTTTGTTCGACAATCTCCAACGAGGGACAGTCTTTTGAAAAAATTCCAGATCAAAATAAGTCATCTCATTCAACGTTTATCTCTCATTGTGGAACGCGATGAGCCGAAAAACATGTGTTTGTCGAAAGATTTGCAGAAATACTTCCTGTATTACACACAACACTTGAGGCACTTGAGAAGGTATTCAAGCATACCAATAGTCCAAGCGCGGATCGAAAAAATAGTGCTCATCGAATTAAAGAATGTAATTTTAAGAAAAGATAGTACGTATAGTGACTTTAATCAGTTCCCTAGGCTGTAACGCGAGAACATGATCCAACAGGGGGTTTCCATACTACCAAATATTTGCGGATAACTATTTTCTATAATAGTTGCGACAAACACAACAAAACTTTTTTCACAGAATTTTATTTCCAACAATTTTTGTATAAAGCTCTTTCCCATGTGAAAGTTATAGCTACGATCTGATTTACATTGATTTAATCGATCGTTTATATATTAATTTATCGCCAGCTATCCTTAAATAGTATAAAATAAAGTCCCCCAGCCGCGTCTGTCTATCTGTTCGCGATAAACTCAAAAACTACTGCCCCGATTTTCATGCTGTTTTCTCCAATGGATAGAGTGGTTCTCGAGGAAGGTTTTAGTATATAATTTGTCAAGTTTTTGTATACATTGGTCCTTATATATTATAAAAATGATTCATGAGGAAGGTATAGTTGTATAATTTATTGATGTATAGGTGTATAATTTATCAGTCCTTGACGGGAGAAAATACTATATTACTTGGTTATAAGGGCGTTACAAAATTTTTGCGGGCGAAGCCGCGACGGGTAATGCTAGTTATATATATATATATATATATATATAAATATATATATATATATATATATATATATATATATATATATATATATATATATATATATATAAAATATTATATATGTAAGGATATTCTAAGTTATTCCGGGGGGTTAAAAATATTGATCGCAGAATTAAATTTTTGGTATAGATGTTCAAAAAATGACCTAATGACCGTCTGTCCGTAAGGTAACTTGAAAACGAAAAGAGACAACAAGATGAAATTTTGACACGACACCAAAAACCAAACACGCGTTTTTTAAATTTTATCTACCTATCTGTCTATTTGTTTCTCCGCAACGGTTTAACCGATTTCGACGGGATGTTCATTGGTAGATAGAGGACTTTTTAGAGAGTATTTTAGACTACTTTTTATCACGGAAAATTTAGAGTTTCTGTGTAAAAATTGAAAAACTGTAGAAATGAGGGACCAAAATAAGGGCTATGTGGTCGGGTGTGTCCCGCGTTGCTTGAAATAATTAATAATAAATACAGAAATGCAAATTTTAGCATTTTTGGAAAAACAACCCTTAATAAGGAGATGGAATATGCCGGTTAAAGTTTGTTTTGATGTCCCGATTTGTTTTAAAGTTAGATACATGAAATTTGGTATTTCGGCTATTAATAAAAAAGAAATGCGTGTTTCAGCGTTTTTGGAAAATCAACCCCTAGGGGGCTGAAAGATTATATTGGAGGATCCGTTTTTTTTTAAGTTACTAGAAATGAAAATTGATGTTTATTAATAATAAATAAAGAAATACGTATTTCAACGTTTTTCGAAAAGCAAACCTTAAGGAGGTGTAATAGAGGCTGAGAGTTTGTAAGGGAATCTCTTTTGTTTTTATTAAATTAGATACTTCAAACTTTTGCTATTTAGACTATTACTCAAAAACAAAAAAACATGCTTTGCGTTTTCGAAAATAAACCCCTTAGGGTGGTGAGTTATAGGAGATTAAAATTTTTTATTCAGGTTCTGTTTTATTTCTGTAGAGATAGTGCAATTAATAACAAACAAATAAATACTTGTTTCAGAGAAATACAAGGTCTTTACAATAGGGAATATGCATGAAATTTTTTTTTCGCTTGAATTGGAGCATGTTTACTTGACAAATATCAAGGTAAAATTACTTTTTAAATAACTTTAAAAATAAGCGAGATGAATGATTGAAATTCCCGATTAGACAAAGAGGGTGATAGCCCTCTTGATATGTTATGTGACGTCATATTACACTTTCACCATTTAAAATACACGTAAAACTCCGTTTTTAGTATTTTTGCAAGAAAGAGACAGATAATAATCTTTAAAAGCTTATAGCTGCCTTGATATTTGTCGGATTTTAATTTCGTTTTTAAATATTATTACAATATTAACAGTATTTTTATATTCTGAAAATAAATGTGAAAAAAAATTTGCATGCATATTCCCTTTTGCAATTTTTCCGGCGAGGCTGCGGCGGGTTACGGCTAGTTTGTTATATTTCCACTAATTTTTTTCTATTTTACATTCAAGAGCTTTTGTAATAAAAACCCCAAATTTCAGAGGGAAGATTAACAAATTTGTATTCTGACACGCGTACAATAGTTATGTAATTATATTATCCAACAGAAAATTGAATCAAAACCACAAGATTTTTCCATGAAAAATGAGTGTGCGTTTGTGGTTCTTTCTTTATCTCACATAAATTTCAAAACAAACTTAAAATCACAGTGAACTAAAAACATATAATATACAGTGTGATCATTTGATAAGTTACCACTAAAATATATTATAAAATATGCATTAAATAGGTTTCTATTAAAGAAATAATTTTTTTAAACAAGCTTTTTATAGTAAAACTAATTTTCTACAACTTTACTTCTTATGTGTTTTTCGATTTTTTTCAATATTAAGAGAGATATACCAAATTTTGTTTTTCCCCCTTCCTCTAAACCCCCGTTTCCCCTTGTCGATTCTTATCATGCTTACCATACAAATACATTGTCATCGGAACTGAACCAACATGTAAAAATTCAACTCCGTAGGATAAGAGGAAGTGGTTCTAATTCAGCTTGCAAGATTTGACTCGAACATACATACATACATACATATATTGCAAGTTAAATAAAATCTTGTTAAAAAAATGTTTCTAACAAAATTTGAACAGTTTTAATTTGCATGCGTTTTTAAATTCTTTTATTCCATGCATCCGTTCTTGCGTATTATGTAACCTATCTTTTAAACGTTGCGAGATAGAGAAAATATTTACATAAATCAATATTTTTATCATTAAAAAAACGAACTTTTTTTCATACATCCCATAGTTTTGATGACTATTAAGATGGCAGACCAGCCAAGTAGCCGCACTTGTTAAGGCGTTGTGTCTACTTGGAACTGGGAGGTTATGGGTTCGAACACCGGCAGTTTGTCAATTAAAAATTAATGGGGTGGTTGACTGGCTAAGCTTTCGACATATGGACAAGAACGAAATAACCGGCTATGCTTGTGAAGGTTTTCTGCAGTTTCCCTTCACGAACTCCAGATGAATATCGGCATAGCCGCACACCTTCCAATTCCTAGTCTGCATACGAATTCGTGATCCTCCACTCACATCATTAAAATGTAAAGTAAAAATTAATAAAGTTTGAAAAATAATGATGTGGGTGGCCTCTGTTATAGACCGTCGTGTCTCAAAAACGGAGGTTAAACCCCATTATTATTATTATAGTCATCTCATAATGAGACGTTCATTAAATGCTAAACAAATGCACTAATTAAAAATTAAATGTTCTTTGTTTTAGGGGAAAAAACACATGTTCTACTACTTTCAATTTAACCTACCCAGAGCAACGGTTCAAAAATCAACGAATTATAGTGTATTTAATATAAAAAAATGATTCAGATAATTAAATGCTAATTAAATGCACCAATTAAAAATTAAATGCTCTATGTTTTAGGAGGAAAAAACTCATACTCTGCTACCTTAAGATTAGCCTAGCACAGTAACGGTTCAAAAATCAAAGAATTATATTGTATTTAATATAAAATGATTCAGATAATGAAATTCTAATTAAATGCCCTGATTAAAATTTAATGCTCTATGTTTTAGGGGGAAAAAACTCATATTATGCTACCTTAAGATTAACTAGCAGAGCAACAGTTAAAAAATCAAAGAATTATAGTGTATTTAATTTTCAAAAATGATTCAGATAATTAAATGCTAATTAAATGCACAATTAAAAATGAAATGCTCTATGTTTTAGGAGGAATAACTCATATTCTGCTACCTTAAGATTAGCCTAGCACAGTAACGGTTCAAAAATCAAAGAATTTTAGTGTATTTAATATAAAATGATTCAGATAATTAAATTCTAATTAAATGCCCTAATTAAAAATTAAATGCTCTATGTTTTAGGGGGTAAAACTCATATTTTGCTACCTTAAGATTAACCTAGCAGAGCAACGGTCCAAAAATCATGGAAATATAGTGTATTTTTTGTAAAATGATTCGGATAATTAAATTCTAATTAAATGCTAATAGCATTAAAAATTAAATGTTCTATGCTTTAGGAGAAATAGCAAATGCTCTGCTACCTTATGATTAACATAGCAGAGCAACGGTTCAAAAATTAATGAATTATAGTGTATTTAATGTCAAATGATTCAGATAATTATTAAATGCTTATTAGTTTTGGTAATCTATGTATTTACGCCAGAAATATTCCCTATCTTGCACCGTTTAACAGATTACCATTTAAAAGATACTACGCGGACACGAATGTTTCTCCTTTTAAACTGTGCAACATTTGCTAGAAACATTTTTTTTTCTAAAATGCCATATAAAATATTTAAGTGGTAACTTTTCAAATGATCACATGGTATATAAAAAAAAAACATTGAATTATATTATAAAAGTGAAATTCACCAGTCACAACCATTTTACTAAACCGTTTATTACATTTCAATGAACACAAATAACATCACAGTGATTTCAATAATAATTAATTGATATTATTCATAATAAATATTAAAAAAATGTGTAAATCTGTTTGTTTATTTATTTAAAATAACATTAAAAAAAATTAACCAAAAGCAGTCAAACATCAGCAGTCAAATACACGAAACGTTTTTAATAGGTGAGAGACTTAAACTAAATAGAAGTTATTTAGTATATAATCACACACACATCAAACACACAGTATGTACCAGAAGGCATGAAATTATTCTACTTAAACATATACTACACAACCACACGATGTAATTTTTTGTTTTGTATCATTCAAAACTATTGATACAACTCTGGCGGCCTCGAATTAAAAAATTTTATACAAAAAAAAATACGAAGAAAATATTATAATAAACATTCTCATTTATTGTTAATTGAACTATTAGTGCAAGAACACACAACAAGAGATATGAATGAAGAAAAAAATGAGGAAATTAAATATGACACAGTTTTGGAGACTATGGGAAGTTGTGGAAAATTTCAAATAAGTCGAGTTTTGTTAATTGTGTTTATATTATTTAATGTGACAATATCGCAATATAATTTTTTATTCTATTCATTAGTTCCTAACTACAGGTATGTACAAAAACAAAAACTTTATTTTTTTCAAAATGTTTTCTTTGTTATTTTTAACACGCTTTTATTGACTTGGTTTCTATGTGTATGTAACGGAATCTTTGAAGTCAATTTTAACCTACTTCTAATTGTCGTATCGAAATAAAACTTTTTATGTATATGTAGTTCGGATAACAATGCATTTTTATGGTAAGCATGACCGGAATCGGACAGAGAAAATGGGGGGGGGGGGGGTGATGGTGGGTGAAACACAAAATTGGGTATATCTCTCTTAATATTGAAAAAATCGAAAAACACATAAGAAATAAAGTTGTAGAAAATTAGTTTTACAATAATTAAGTTCCTGAACATTTTTTCTGTTTCTCTATTATTTAAAGAGATATTGACGGTTTAAGATTGAAAATTTAAATCCTAGATACATTTGTACACATTCGAGTTGTAGAAAAAATGATGAGGTAATGAATTGTAGTAAACATCATGATTTTTTACAACTCATCTCCTTACACATTTTTCAATTTTTAACACGCTTTTATTAGCTTCGTCTGTATGTATCTATGTATGTAACGGAATCTTTGAACGTGATTTTCACCCACTTCAAAACGTCGGATTAAATTGAAACTTTGCACTTTTCAAGGACCGATGACAATACAATAGTTTAATAAGTTGTCCCATTATCCTGACCAGGATCTTCAAGATTAGCGGTTTTTAATATTATCCGAAGTAATGTCTCTTTCGTATTTCACGGTAGTGTAACTGTTTTAGTCTTTAACAAGACTAAAAAAGCAAAAATAAATAATAGTTTAAAAAAACTTAAAAAACACGCTTTTATAGCTAGCCGAACTAAAAAGTAGAATAATAAATAATTTTTGAATATGGATATAATTAATTTGATTGTAAAAAAGCTTGGGGTGCTTTGCCGCATTTTTAAAGTATCAACCCCACGCTTTTTAATTTCCTCCAAAAGAAATGCAGCTATTGTTTTTGCACCAATGTTGGAATTTCGTAAAAATTTCTTCAAATGTCCATCGATCCTACCTATTAAATGTTAAAAATCACTATCGCTAAAATTTGTATATATATATATATATATACATATATATATATACAACATATGTACTTTTTTTAAATGTCTGTGGACTCTCTAGCGGTCACAGTTTTATTCCGATTGGAATGAAATTGGGTATGTGGATCGCTTTTGGTATTCTAAAGGTCAAGTTCGTAAATAATGGGTAAAATCGGACAAGAGGAATGGGGTTTTAGAGGGAGGGAAAAAAACAAAATTTGACTATCTCCCTTAATATTTGAAAAATCGAAAAATTTACCAGGAGTTAAGTTTTAGGTACTAAGTTTTACTGCAACTTTGTTTCTTATCATTTTTCTGTTACTCTAATATTTACAGAAATATTTACAATTTAAGATTGAAAGTTAAAATTCTAAATATCTCTGTTCACATTAGAGTTTGAGAAAAAATGATCAAGTAATGAATTGTAGCAAACTTGATTTTCTACAACTTTACTCCTTATACATTTTTCGATTATTCTAATATTAAGAGAGATATTAAATATTTTGTGTTTGTTTGACACAAATACATAAAATATATTTTATTGTAAAAAATTTTGATTGTCGTTTCCATAGTAACTATAAACTATAATCGTTATACATCGATTTATTTTGGCTATTAATAAATTTAATTTTCAGCGAATTTCCTCCAAAGGAAATGCAACTATTGTTGCAAATACTAAAGTCATATCAGATATTATATTTCATTTTGATCACACTAAAATTGTGACCGCGAGAGAGTGATTTATGTATTCTAAGGAAATTCGCTAAGATGACGCAGCTCCTGCCTAACGAATTTATTTTTCAATCTAATTAATTATATCCATATTTACAAATTGTTTTCTACTTTTTAGTTCGGCTAGCTATAAAAGCGTGTTTTTTAGTTTTTTTAAACTACTTTTTATTACCTCTATATACAAGTACATATAGTGAAATAATAACTCCATTTGTATAATATAGCGCTATTCTAGAAGAAATCGTAATGAGTGTCGTAAACTATTCGGACACAATTTTTTTGTCAGAATGCTTTCAAAATATGTAAAATATTATAGAAATGCAGTTTGCCATGGGGCATTGTAATCCGAATTTTTTTGTTTGCCAACCCAAATGGCCGAATATTTTGACCCGATTCAATTTTTAACCCGACTTCAAAAAAGGAGGATGGTTCTCAATTCGTCTGTATTTTTTTTTTTTTTTTTTTTTTTTTTTTTTTTTTTTTTTTTATGTTTGTTACCTCAGAACTCCGTCATTTATGAACCGATTTTGAATTTTTTTTTTTTGTTTTAAAGGGTTTGATTCCCGATTGGTCCCATTGTCACCAAATCGCCTTCTGATGAGGGGATCTCCGGAAAATCGAGGAAAATCCTCATTTTATATGTGATAACCGATTTCTGTGAAATTTTTTTTTTTTTTTGAAAAAGTATACTCATTCATAATGGGAAAATAAGAAAATTTTTTTAAAAACCGACTTCAAAAAAAATTTTTCCTTAAAAAAAAACCGACCCCAAAAAAAAAAAATTTTACAAAAAAAAACCAAATTCCTTGTAAAGAAAACTGAAAATCTGTTATAAAAAAATGCATTAAAAATTTAAAAAAAAAAAAAAAACGGGTAAAAAAAAAGTGTTATAAAAAAATTCACTAAAAATTAGTTGGTCGTTTAGTAGGTCTACCCATATTTAGACAAATAAAATCAGTTATAGAACTTCAAAGTCACTAAAAAGCGAGAAATAAAACTTATTTTGACAAAATGGAAACCCGACTTAACAAAAGAAGCACTAAAAAGTAAAAAAATAATTGCATATTCTTGTGCCAATTTTAGTTCACCAAAGCAAAAATTTTTAAATATATATGTACAATTATTGTTATTTTTGGAGGCGGTGTCCAAAAGTTATGTGAATTTATCTATGTTGACACCGCCTCCAAAAATAATAATAATTGTACATATATATTTAAAAATTTTTGCTTTGGTGAACTAAAATTGGCACAAGAATATGCAATTATTTTTTTACTTTTTAGTGCTTCTTTTGTTAAGTCGGGTTTCCATTTTGTCAAAATAAGTTTTATATAGTTAATATTTGGGTTATTTTAAACAAAAAAAAGTATCTAGCTATTTTTGTGTAAAGTTGATCGTCTCTCAATTATAAATGTTCGAAAAAAACGAATAAACGGCCATTTTCAAGACTCATAAACAATATTAAACAATACAAATTTTGAGTTTACCAAAATTCTTAAATAAGCGTAAATAAAGATTATTTACTTCTAAAGCTTTGTTTTTTAATTGTCAAATAGACGCTAAAACGTATATAAAACGTAAAAGGGGTTCTCATTGTCTTTAGCTCAAATTGTTTATAACTCAGTAACGGTCAAGTCTATAAACGAAAAAATGACAAGAAACCTTTTTTGTTTAAAATGACACAAAATGCCTAAAAAAACTCCATTCGAATCAAAATATTCAGACATTCCGCATGGCAAAAAATAATTTGTTTAAAAAATTGTGACCACAATCTCCAGATAGTTTAAGATACTTTTCGCAATTTCGGACAAATTACGTACGAATTGTTTACGATACTCAAGAGTTAATTCCTCCTAGACTAGTATTGTTTTCGATCCTGAAAGTCGATATTGAGATTTTACCGAGCTTTTATGTTCCCTTGATACCAAAAAAACCCAATTTTGGCCATTGGTGAGTCCGTGTATGTGTCAGATTTTTGGAAAAATGTTACGAATAAATGTTGTTACTATATTTATAATGTATAACTTTTATTCCAAACAGTTTTTTGAAAGCCGAATGAATAAGGCACAAATCAATTATAAAATTTAAAAAAATGAGCGCTACTTTTGTGGTCCATAGTACTATTGGAATTGCGCTCATATTTCAAAATTTTATAGTTGAATCGTATCTTATTCATTTTCGGGAAAATGTTACGAATTAAAGTTGTTAGTATATTTAAAAAATATCAACTTTTAGTATTTTTTCGAAAAACGAAACTTCTACCAAATTTTTGTTTCAACTAATATTTTCTAATTGTATCTCTGGAAGCGAAAAAAAAATTGCCAGTTAAGTATAATCATGAGCTCTTAAACAAAAAAGTTTCATCTAAATCGCTTCAGCAGTTTTTGTGTGATGGTTAAACAAATTTCTCAACGCTTCCACTACTTCAAATATTTATCGACACTTCCACCAAATTTCTATTTCAACTAATATTTTCTAATTCTATCTCTCGTAGCTAGATAAAATAAATACCAGTTAATACTCTGATCATGAGCTTTTAAACAAAAAAAGTTTCATCAAAATCGGTTCTGTAGATTTTGCGTGATGCTTAAACAAATTTCCTACCGCTTCCACTACTTCAAATATTTATCGACTTCCACCAAATTTATATTTCAACTAATATTTTCTAATTCTATCTCTCGTAGCTAGATAAAATAAATACCACTTATTACTCTAATCATGAGCTTTTAAACAAAAAAAGTTTTATTCAAAATCGGTTCTGTAGATTTTGCGATGCTCGAACAAACAAACAAATAAACAGATATTTACAAATTTATTATAGTAGAAATAGTCTTTTAGAATATATGTTAAATTCATTTGTTACACTCTGTATATAGACGTCATGTGAGTGTTTGACACGAGATTTTTAAATTAAATATTGAAAGAATTGTTTTGTTTACCTGAATCAACAACTAGGACGGCTGGAACGTATAATATTGTATGTTTATAAGTTTATTTTAATGAGTTTTATGACCTGTGCCAGTCTTGTTTTTTAACAAAAATAAATAAATTATCGTATATTCAAGGCAATGGCACGTCAAATTTGGACGGCGAGGCAACCGGATGGTGAGTGGGAATCTGGGTCTTGAAGTGATACTAAACCTCCCCGTACCGTCCGAATGGACCCCAAATGGACGGGGGGAGGTAAAATTGTTTGACGAAGCAACCGGATGAAAATGCGGCTGCTTTAAAGTTTATACCTTATTTATATAATAACATTTGTTTGCCATCCGAAATACACGGGCCGTTTTCGCACTCGCGAATTTAGAAAAAAAAAGGTTATGAGGCAACCGCTCCAAAATTGGTGAGCTTATTTATTGGTACCACTATATGTTGTTAAAAGAATGCCATCTGATCCTGATGGGCAGTTTCTGAGAAACAACCCCTCAAAGTCGCCAAAAAAAACTTTTTTTTCGAATTTTTTAAACAAAAATCGAAAAAAAATTGTTAAAATTAAATATTGATAAGAAAAAATTAACTCATCAACCAGGAATCCAACCTCGGTCCTCTGGGCATCTAGTCCAGCGTGCTTACCGCTACATCAAAGACGACTCTGACATAAGAGCCAACTTAATTTGACAATTGTATTGTGACGTTTAAGTATACACAAATAATAAAATATAAGCTCTAATAATTGCAAAGAATTGTGTGTATCAATGCCATCCGGTTTTGATAAAATTCACCCTCATTTACGCCACCCCCGTTGCATATAATTCTTGAAACTCCTTACCGATGACCAAGCGAAAATGAGAGTTAATTTTATCAAAACCGGATGGCATTGATACACACAATGCCTTGCACTTATTAGAGCTTATATTTCGAATGCCATCCGATTTAAACAATTTTAACTTTTTTTTTTCTATTTTTGTTTAAAAAATTCGAAAAAAAGAGTTTTTTGGCGACTGTGAAGGGTTGTTTCTCAGAAACTGCCCATCAGAATCGGATGGCATTTTTTTACAACATATAGTGGTACCAATAAATAAGCTCACCAATTTTGGAGCGGTTGCCTCATAAATTTTTTTTTTCAAAACTCTCTAGTACGTGTTTCGGATGGCAGAAAACTGTAATTATATAAATAAGGTATAAACTTCAAAGCAACAGCATTTTCATCCGGTTGCCTCATCAAAAAATTTTACGCCCCCCCCCCCCTTTCCTATCTTCCTATCACTTTAAGACCCAGATTACCACTCGACCTCCGGTTGCCTCCCGTCCAAATTTGATGTGCCATTGTTTTAACTAGTATTTATTTACTATTGTTCAATGGATTTTGACTTTTACAGTATATTGCCATTTCATTAAATTTTAATGAGGTGGGCACAGACGGCTCTCCGGAGCCGAACGGCTTTCCATAAGCTGTGTGAGAGTAAGTAAAAAAGGTATGTTTTGAAGTAAGATGGAACGATGTTTCAATACAGGTTGTTCTACCGATTATTGCCCAATAATTTATTCAATCAAGTTTACAGAAGTTTATGAAATAGTTTTATAAAATATTTATTGTTTAAGAAATATCTTTTGCAATATGGAGAGATACACCAAAAACATAATAATAATAATAATAATAACAATAATGATGATGCTAATACCAATAATTACAACAACAACAACAACTATATGTATTCCCACTTTATGTAAAATTTAACCATTTAGAAATTAGTAACAAATTAACAAACCCTCTTCCCCCAACTTTATCATTGGCATCTTTATTGTATCCAGTGTCATCAAATTCCCATGACACTATACCCCCTACTAAGAAAAAATAATTAAATCAAGTAAATAATTGTTTATTAGTTCTCCGATATGAATAGTTTAAGCAAATTATTCGTAATTTCCAAAAATCTAATTCTAAAATCTATACTAAAGCTAAATCATCAAAAAATTTACAAGCGGTAAATGTAAAAGATCAAAAGATTTATATTTTATAATTTATATAACATTTATATTTTATTCTACCCAAATATTTTAAAAAGATACATTTTATGCCCCAAATTACCAGCCCAAAATTCCAGAGTATGTATTCAATGCATTGTATATATTGTATAATTTGAATAATAGTGACCATAAAAAAGAGTTGGTATTATTATATTTTTTTCAGAAAATGTTTTAATTAAAAAAAAAAAATAATAATAATTGGTAGGAGCCCTGTATTTTTTTATTTATTTACATGGGCACAGAGGACCCCTTGGTCTAGGTGCTAGGGACCCGTATGAGGTACCCCTCTTTCTTAACCCTGTATTTACTCTATCTCTCTTCCTACCTCTCACTCAGAGCTGAGTGCAGTCAAAGTTTGCCCACCTATGCATTAAAACACTTTGATGTAAAAAATAGAATGTTTCAATAAAACATCTGAGTACCTACAAAGTGATTCAAACTATTCTTTATGGAAAAATTAATTCTTTTTGCATGTTTTTTTTTTTAGAAATTTTTATATGTCCACTCTCCTGTAAAAAATTTGAATTAGTTGAGAAGCGTTGCCTTGACCATTTGTAATATTATATTTATACTTATCCCGTAATATTTCCGCTTAGAATGTGACTGTCTATTTCAAATATAAGTATAAGGGTAGAACCACACTATAATGCCGATCGCGGTTTGTTCTCGATCTGATAAAGTCTTATCATGTTCACATTTACAATCTCAGTTCACGATTCAGTCTTGAACCGTCAACAATCGAAGTCGGATGTATGTGGCTCGTAATAAATAATAAATTTATAAAACGTTATAAAAGTATGTAATTGCTTGTAATATTTGCGGCCGAAAAATGTCATTGAACTTTTCGATTGAAGAATTAGCTATTATATCTCTTAAATTATATCTTAGAGCCAACGCACACCAAAAGAGCAAAACTGCTTTTAACAGTGTTAGTCAGCCTTCAAATGAGTCCACGATATATATAAAACGATAAAAGAGCTTTATTGTTTTAATTGAGGTTTTAATTTTTATTTTATATTCAAAGTCTAGGCTTGTTGCGGACATTCGGATTCGCATACACTTCCGCATTAATTTTTGCATCCGTATCCTCAATAATCAATGCGGAGCTTTTGCAGATGCGGATGTTGCTTGTTTTGTTTAGCATTTCTAATTGTAAATAAATCACAACGTGTTTAGATGTGTTATTATATGGGTGTTTTTTTATTTATTTTAACAATTAACATTACATTATTGTTTGGGTGTTTCGCCTTGAATAATCTCTTTGACAAGTGAATCAACAATGCCACCACCGACGCAAAGTGTGATTTGGTCTTATTTTAAACTAGATGAGCACGTCCGGGATAATTCTCAGTGTAAAATATGCAATAAAACATACTCTCGCAAGGACCGTACAGCCACGTCTTTAAGGAATTATCTAAAAGCGATGCACCCGGAGCACGTCAGCCTGATTAGCAAAGGATTAATCTGATGAACCTCAGCGAAACATGATGAAACCTGAAAAGGCAGCGACATTAAATCTCTTTATTAAATATAATGCACCAAATAAAAACATCCGCATGCGCGGATGTCAAAAGTTTCGCATTCGCAACATTTCTGATTCAAACTGCAAAATAGTATTTTTTGAAAAGTAAAATATGAAATACCCTGCACCTGAGAAAATTTCACAATCACTACTTTAGAAGTCGATCTCTAATTTTTGTATGCGAAATCTTGGCGGCTTCCACATTTTTGTTTTTGGTCGGATGAATATTTCTAGAGAACAATTATTTTTTTCTAAATCATGTTTCTTTACGAAATAAAATTCATGGGTGATAAAAATTTTAAACTACTTATTTTTACTGACGACATCCTATATTATAAAGAAAAAAAAACACTAAAAAAGTTTGTGTGGCACGATGAAGCTTAGCATAAATATTCCAAGAGCTGGCGACAAAAATCGGCAAGAGTTTTGTAATGGCCCATAATTCAATATGATTTAGTATGGAGGGTGTACATGAGTCAGCTTCCCACTCGCAAGGTCAGGTAGTGGAATACCTAGCGGCGGCGCGCTTTGATATATGTAAAATTATAACATGCTCTACAAGTGTTTTGTAATAATTAAAAACTGGTCAGTAAACTAGTTTATAGTACAAAAAAAGTAGTCAGACCGCATTTTTGTGGAACGTGGCGAGTCACCACGCAATAACGATGCTAAGTTGTCGCCATAATGATGTCGGTGCAAGAGTTTTGTAATGGCTGAAAATTCATTTACTGCTTGATTATTATATCTAGAGCACGGAAGTGCGCAAGGCCGAGTTTAAGGGGCATTTGGCCTTCTCACTTACAGTTATAAATTAAGAAAAAAATAGTCAGACCACAGATTAATGGAATAGAGGTATTCAGCAATCGCTAAAAGTACAAGTTTAGTGTAGTGTCTAGCGTCAGTCATATCGTCACTTTGAGCGACTACTGACTACCTCTGTTCCATTAAGCGTCCCTCACACCAAAGCGAAAATAATTGCGAAGCGAAGAAAATCGCTCCCATCCATTCCCACATCAGGGCGAAACATTCGCGCGGATTTTCGCAGTGCACCAACACTTCAGATGTAAGCATGACGTCGTCCGATGAAGAAGAGGCTCTTCTGCTGTTAGCTTTATTAGAATAAAACGAAAAAAAAGAAGGCAAATACTTTTCTCCTAGGAAGATAAATAGAACCTCTTTCCATAATAGACCTTTCCATACGTTATTAATTTTAAAAACACCGGTAGAAAATATTTCATGTAATAAATCAACTCCACAGTCGACATTATGGCCGAGAAACAAAGTAAACAAAGGAAGCGAATTTAAGGCGATGCGAACTAAAACGCGATCTGCAGCGAACTGGAGCTGTGGCGGAAAAAAACGTTGCACAAAACGACGAAACATCGCATCAGTCTATGTACCCTCACTAGTCGCCATGTAAATAGAGAAGAGAGATTTTTTTGCTGCGAATTTATTCGCCGCGAAGTTCGCTTCGCGATTATTTCCGCTTTGGTGTGAGGGATCCTTTAATCTGTGGTCTCACAATTTTTTTCAATTTTCAATTAATACAAAACACTTGTAGAGCATGTTGTAATTTTACATATTTCAAACCGCGCCGTCGCCAGGTGTTCCACTACCTGACCTTGCGAGTGAGTGCTGACTCATGTACACCCTCAATACTAACTCATATTGAATTATGGGCCATTACAAAAGTCTTGCCGATTTTTTTCACCAGCTCTCCGACTAAAAGATATTCATATAAAACTATAGGCTTTTGAATTCAAAATTCAAATGTGGCATGTTCTCTTGCTTGCAATTCGTAGACCAATTATTTGTATTGTATAAATACCTGTTTCAACTACAAAATCATCGGTATATGAATTAGTTAATCGTAATTAATCTCCGGGAAGATACATTACTCGTTGGAAATTTGGTAAGGTTCTTATTGATGAGGCACGCCTACGCCCTCTTCAAATAGAAAGAATATTAAAACTCACTGTCGGCGAAAATTTAATTTTTGGTCTGAGTGGCTCAAACTTTACAAGATCACGAATTTCAATACTCAAATAAGGGGAAATTTTCAAAAATTTTTAAGTCGCACATTATGAACCTTGGAATATAAACATTCAAATCTGTATGGAATGGTTTTACGAGTGACTCATTCGAAAAACAAGAATTCATATTAAAATTGTTTTGATATGCGATAAGCTAATTATATGGTTGTTTTATTTAGATTGGTCATCTAATTTTTTTAACGATAATTCTAAGGCCATCAATCACCAAACGATTATATACAATTAGTACAGTCAATAGAGGCCCGTTACTCTTATCCTCCGCATTGCACTAAATTACAGGAATTTAATCAGGCTCAGAATCATGTAGTGAATCATTTTGAGAAAAACTTTATCGACCTATATCTTTATTACCGTACACTTTAGACCAAAAACGGTAATAACCTTTCTTGTAGATAATTGAATTTCCTACTTTTTTGTGTTTTAGTTTATTTTGTTTCACTCACCGTTTACGGCTTTTGCGACTATTACTATTTATTTATTGACTTTTTGACTGATATATCTTCTAATAATTGTTTTAGAAAGAAAATTATTAATTGTTAATTATGTCACTATCCATATTTCTTAACATATTTATTGAATTTTCATCCTTATACTATGCATACCTCGTTTTTTATTAACCTTACACCCGGTAGTGCAACATTAAATGCGTTATAACTTTAAAAATATTAAATTTAGACAAAAAAGTTTTAAATAAAAGTTGTAGGTAATTTGTAAATTTAAAAGGTAAGTTATTAGCATTTTATTGTTTAAACAACTATTAGAAGAGATATTGGTCAAAAAGTCAATAAATAAATAGTAATAGTCGTATAAGTCAAAAACGATAAGTGATACAAAAAAAAATTAGTAAACAAAACAAGTAGGAAATCTATTTATCTACAAGAAAGGTTATTACCTTTTTTGGTCTAAAGTGCACGGTGATGGAGATATTGACCTATATCTACGGTTTTATACAGTTTTTCTCAAAATGGCACTTTCGGGGTCGAAATTTGTAAGGATTTTGTTCATTTATATTCAGTACGTGATACTGAACTTAATTTTAAAAATAATATCTCCTGTAATTTAGTGCAGCAGAATATTCTCTATTGATTGTACTAAATATTGAGTCATTGTACTAAAATTTTCCATCTCTCATAATGTAAAAAAAAATTATTATTCTCAGTATATATACAGGGTGCTCATTTTAAACAATGCATTTGAATATTTCTTCAAGGAAGCGTTTTTGGAAAAAATGACTCAAAAAAAAGCATTTTTTCAGAGGGGGGAATCTTATAGTAATCATGATTTTCATCCTGACCATAGTCGTCAAGGTTATTTGAAAATCAACTTGTGTTTTTGAAATGGGAACCCATTTTTGACAGAATCAGATAACTGAGGAAACAAGAACATTAAAACTGGGTAATAAAGTCTATTTTGGCTAATAATTAACCATTTTATAGTCGTTTTAAAAAATGGATTTTCAAAGATCAGATTGTATTTTTAAGAAAAATGTCTTTGGAAAAAATTTATTTATTGGTCAATAAATACGAAACGATCAATTTTTTGTGTAGAAATAAACATTTTAATAATACAATCATTAAACAAAACAATATTTATTTTAATAAAAAAATTGTTACTTTTGATAAACTGTTTCTAAAGGTACGTTATTTTTCTCAAAAATGCAATCTGATCTTTGAAAATTCATTTTTTAAAACGACTATAAAATATTTAATTATTATAAAATTTCAAATTCGCCTCAATACTTTTTTGTATTATAAACACGTATTTCGACTACAAATTAGTTATCATCAGTATAAATTAGCTAGTCGTAATTTACTCATTGAGAATTAGAAATAGATAGAAAATCGAAATAAATAAAAATTAAACAAAATAAATTAAAATATAACAAATTTTATTGAAATTACTCTTGTCAAAATTACTTTCATTCAATTTACTCTTGTTTACATCATTCTTATTAAAATTACTCTTATATTGTCTCAGGAAAAGTTTTCCTGAAACTGTCACCAAATTAGCAACGAATAACATATCCTGAGACAAGTATCCTGCTACCTTCAAACCTGAGTAAGTGAGAACTGGGTAAACGAGAAAACTCTATAAATGAGAGTAATTGCCGGTTCCATCATTTTTAGTCTCTAAAACAGGGATGTCAAAGATACGGCCCGCGATCGCAATGTGTGACAGACAGAAGAATCATGACTTCACTCGATTCCTCTACGGAAGTTTTAAAATGCGCACACTACAACATTTATAAGTAATTTCAAGGGCAGCGCGTGCCTAGACAAGCGAGAGAGGTAGACAGTAACGCCATCTCTTAGCAACAAGCGGAAATACCACGAAGGCTAGAATCTTCCACGCGCTTCGAGTCTAGACTAGAACCTTCCTTATTGATATAAAAGGAGTGCGTCGGCACGACATTAGTCAGTTGAGTCGAGTAATCGAAGCGATACGGTCGGAGAAAAATTTTAGTTAATTTAGTTGTACTGCGACATAGTGATTGTGAAGTCCAGTGATTGTGAAGGTATTGTGCATTTGTTTGTGTCGTGCGCATGCGATATCCATAATTGTTGTGTTGAGTTCCATAATTGTTACGATTTTGGCATAATATTTCAAGAGTTTGGATTACTACCCGCCATTAAAAAAGCATGCAGCACGCATTCTGTGCATGTTTGGTAGCACCTATTTATGTGAGCAGATGTTTTCCGTCATGAAAATAAATAAGAACAAACATCGCACAAGACTTACGAATGAACATCTCCAATCAATTCTTAAAATAATTACAACGAATATGATACCTGACATCAATGAGCTTGTGAAAAACAAGAGAAGTCAGGTATCTGGATCCTCGAGCTCAAAATCATTACCCTCTTTTATAACTTTGATATTATTTTTAACAACCGTATATTATATACTATATAATTAAGTAAATAAAATGTTATAATAATTCAGTACATTTTTTTTTATTTGAATCTGGCCCGCCTACACATTCTAAATTTAATATATGGCCCTCTGCAAAATTGAGTTTGACACCCCTGCTCTAAAACCTCTATGAGTGATAATAAGAGCCTCTACAAGAGAGAGTCGTAGACTCTCAGATATCTATGCGTAGACCTCTATAATTGAGACTGCTACTTATCTGTAACTCTATAAGAGACAGTCGAGCATGTATGAACACCTGCAGCTGCTATTTATGACTCATTCAAAGTTCAAAGAAATTTAACAATGTGTCATAGAATTAGAGATAAGTAGCAGTCTCAATTATAGAGGCTCTTATTTTCACTCATAGAGGTTTTAGAGACTAAAAATGACGGAACCAGGCAATTACTCTCATTTATAGAGTTTTCTCGCTTACCCAGTTCTCACTTACTCAGGTTTGACTGTGTTCAGATTTTTTTTTAAATTATTCTTTATTTAAGAAATACATATTAATTTAATACCAAAAAATTAAATAATTTCTTAAAACGCAGATGGCATACCGCCATCTATGAGCATCTTTTTAAAACTGATTTGTTTTATGTAATATCACCTATGAACAACCTGTTGATCGCGTGGCGAGAAAATTTCGCCAGACCGTTCCCAGGTAACAAACGGTGCACTATTGATAAATATTCATTTATTATCTAAATAATTGTTTTTTTCGTTTATTTAATTACATTTTCATTCAATGTTTTTAGATGCTCGGTACCAAATTGTGAAGATGCATTATCAAGTAATGATTCTGTTTATCAACCTAAATGGTTGAAATATGCGGTCCCATTTAAAAATAATTTACCACAAAAATGTGATATGTACGAGTATATTGGCGAAGAAAACTCAACTGAATGTTCCATTGACTCCTTCAACACAACAAATACAATACGATGTGATAGTTATGTATTCGACGAGACAAAATTTATTGGAATAGCAAGAGAAGTATAAATCTATTGGTTTGTTTGTATATTTAAAATACAGGGTGGAAGAAGCGAAATAATAGGCCAAACTTCAACAAGTAATAAGTCATGGGAAAAGTAAGCGAAAATGACTCTTGGGAAAATTTAAAAAAATCAATATTTTCAGAGATATTTATTTACGAAACCACTGTTTTCTTAAATTAAGAAACCCTGAAAAATTCGTTTTGTATTATAATATTCTTTCAAATAATAGATAATAACAAAATCACACATTTGCCTGTAAATTCTTGTCAAAAACATTGTTATCGATAACCATTTTGATGAATGATATTATATTTAATATTACTGTTATTCAAATAATAAAATTTTACCACAATATTCGAAATGAAAGTTTTGTTTCGAGCATTTTGGTAGGTATAAGTTTTATTATTTGAATAACTGAATGTCTCCACTCGAAACCAACGAAAATTCATTTTATTTGAGTATCATTGGTCCGGGAGACCAAAGGGTTTTTTCAGGATGATGAGCGTCAAGCTGGTACTTTGTAAGTAGCTTCGTTTTGACAAGACGCCCAAGTTTTTTAATTATAAAATTTTGGAAAACGGTATCGAAATTTTCTGGAAGCCGTTGAACATTGAGAATGGGAAACTCTTTTTAAGTTTAATTGTAAGATAATCAAGTGAAGATCGAGGAAAAATTTTCGTCCTACAAATTAAATGGAATGGACTCCGAGTCTCCCATCCTCAATATAATAATAATAATAATAATGGGGTTTAACCTCCGTTTTTGAGACACAATGGTCTATAACAGAGGCCACCCACATCATTATTTCTCAACCTTTATTAATTTTAACTTTTTACATATTTTTTTTAATGATGTGAGTGGAGGATCAGGAATTCGTATGCAGACTTGGAATTGGAAGGTGTGCGGCTGCAGCCGACTTTGATAGGAACTATGCCGATATTCATCTGGAGTTCGTGAAGGGAAACTGCAGAAAACCTTCACAAGCATAGCCGGTTACTTCGTTCTTGTCCATATGCTGACAGTTTAGTCAATCAACTGCCCCATTAATTTTTAATTGACAAACTGCCGGTATCGGGATTCGAACCCATAACCTCTCAGTTCCAAGTAGAAACAACGCCTTAACGCCTTCCATCCTCAATATTCAACGGCTTCCAAAAAAGTTCGATATCGTTTTCCAAAATTTTATAATTAAAAATATGGTCGTCTTGTCAAAACGAAGCTTATACTTACAAAGTACCAGCTTGATGCCTAGCATCCTGAAAAAACCCTTTGGTCTCCCGGAGTAAATTGTTACCGAGAAGTGTAGTTATTTTTTTTAAATAATTCACTATTAATTAACTCATTGTTAATTTTAAGTTAATTGGTTCATATTGATGTTTTGTGAATTTTACAAAGAGTTTTGAGTCATTATATTGGCTAAATATTCAACTAACATTTCTTAAATAATGAGAGTGTAGACCCAATGGCAGCGAACCAGTGGCATTCAAATTTTTGTTGTTGTTCCAATCTAAATACCGTCAATAATCACCCTACGAAGTTTGGCATATTATTCCGCTTCAACCCTGTAAATAGGCAAAAATGCCACGATAGCGTTGTAATCTTATAATATAAATTTTGTTTCCAAATTTTTTTTTTCTTAAATCTAAACGAGTTACGAGGGACGCGCCAAATTCTAATCTAAAAAAGCATGCTACTACTAGCTTTAATTGGTCCTTTGACAAGGAGTTAAAAGTATTGAAACTCTTGGGGTATTTGACGATTTTCAAATACATAAACGTCGCGTAATTATTCCTTTGGTGAGGCGATAAAGAGTGTTTTTTCGGTCAAATACTCAATCAAAAAGTAAGCTAGGAACTATTACTCACTCACTATTGTTTATCAAGTTGGGCAGAGCGGTAGTATAAATCAATTTCAAGTTGAATGGAGATCTGTTTTGCCAAACTCTCCCGCTTGGGAGCAGCATAATAGCAAAGCAGCTTTTGAGCGCAAATTTGTAAATATAAGAAAATTTTTTTTAAATATAAAATCAAGTAGTTGGTATTTTTTGATATATAATATATATATAGCATAATGGTGTGTCCACATATGCGCGGTACGTGCGCCACTCGTGCGCATCGAATTCGTTATATTTGGAAAGTGCGCGCGTGCGGTGCACAACGATCCATCTGAAGTCGGTTTTTTCAACGAACACTTTGTATGTACGCAGTTCATATTTGGACGTGTTCGTGAAAGGTTTGTCGTTTTTAGCGCTCATGTGATTATTGTTCTTTTTAATATTAATTGAAATGTAGTATTTTAGTTCAACTTGAACATTTTTCAAGCTGAACTAAAATGTAAACATTTTAATTAATATCTTTAGATTATTTTCAGGCTTAAATAACGGGTTTTTCAACGGGTTATTTAACTTCACTGCAATATGAATATATGTTCGTGAGTTTCCTATGAATCGCTGGAGGTTCGTTGAAATCAACAATTCCAACGAACCAAAGGCGAGCGGCGCACACACCGCTCGGGGTTCGTGTCGCGTATATTTGGACGCACCTTAATGTGAATGTCAGATCATTATAAATATAAAGCATATATACCACTGACCTCCACTATTTCATATAAGACGGATGGAGGTTAGTTATATATACATATATTACGCCTGTGTTTTGGAGTGATAACATGTGTAGCATTATTGTTTAGTATTTATTTTGATCGCAAAATATTAACCTATCAATAAGTAATAATTATTTTTCCGAATAATTATTTAAATTAACGAAACGTTGCCTTCATTAAATATGTCTTGTAATTAAATGTAATAGTGCGGTTAATGATTTATTAATTACCCAATGTTCTTTCAAAATCTTCTTTTTACCTAAAGTACGAAGTCCACGCCTTTTTGTTTTAATTGCTCAACGTTCCATGTAAAATATTTATTATTATTTGTGTCTATTTTATCAGTTGCGTCCAAATACTAATTCTAATATCGAATATTTATTTGGTCCACCAGTCCTAGTGGTCGAGCTGTTAAATGTGCTCTGCTCGGAACTGAGAGGTTGCTGGTTTTATTAATTTTAAAAAATCAGGCGGTTACTTGACCGGCTATGCTTGTGAAACTTTTCTGCGGTTCTTCCTTCCACAAATTCCAGATGAATATCAGCATAGTTCCTATCAAAATCGGGGCTGCAGTCACACAACCTACTAATTTCTTATCCTCCCTTAGGCTACTACATTGCAGTCCGGAATTTTTACCGTTCCTATTTTATCTGAAATCCCATAGAGATAGGTACTACTTTAGTACGTATATTTAAAGACGAGGATGTTTTCCGTACAACTTTATGCACATTTGATGCCTTCTATTGGGCTTTTTCAAGCAACCTAAATAATTTTTAGAATTTAATTACTTAATTAATAGAGGTCTAATGATTAAATGCATTTTTTTTTTCAAGTTTGGAATTTACTGTGAAGATAAATTATGGATGCTTACATTACCAGCAAGTATTCAGTTTGTTGGGCAATTCTTAGATCCTTTATTCGGATATGTATCTGACAGGTATGTAAGGCATAGATACTAATAGTATTTTTTTTAAATTAATTATACATAAAATCAATGTAATGTTCAAGGTGGAAACAAACCTACAATATTCCACAAGGTGTTGTAATAGTTTCATTATGCGAAATGTCTATTTACACGTTACCGTATGAATAGTACTGAAAATATTTAGTTTTTGAAATTTTTCCGAGAGGCATTTCGTCTTAGTTTTACAATTTCTCATTACCTAACGAAGTTTTGAGTCAGATTTTCCTTTTCATCTGTATATAAATAAATATATATGGGTGTTTTACACATGCAAGTTTTCAATCTATTGTTTGGTGAGCAAGCGCAGTATTATTTTTTTATAAAATTTTTTAGTTATATCAAAATAATGAAGGATTGTATCTGAAGCAAGTTTCCATTCAATGTTATATGTAACTTAATATGTAAATGTATTATGTACGTATGTGTTGATATCTCTTTTCTTATGATTGGTATTGGTCTAAGATCCGGCATTAGAAAAACCTTCAACAGATGAGGGTTAATTGAATGAAATAATTTTTAAAAGGCAGATAACAATATTATAAATGTAGGAGTGCAATGTCTGCCACCGTAGTCCTGCTGGCTATATCATATTAATTAATTAATTAATATGATATAGTGTCTTTGTTTGTTGCTCGAACAAATATATTTGTCTTTCTCTCTGCGTAGAACACATTTTTTGAAAATTTTATTACTTAAAAATTTTTTTATATAGGCTGCAAATAATTTAATTATATATTTATTATATAAAATATATTTTATAATATCAAAGTAATAAAATTTTCAAAAAATGTGTTCTACGCAGAGAGAGAGACAAATATATTTGTTCGAGCAACAAAGACACTACATCATATTAATTAATTAATTAATATGATATAGCCAGCAGGACTACGGTGGCAGACATTGCGCTCCTACATTTATAATATTGTTATCTGCCTTTTAAAAATTATTTCATTCAATTAACAGATGAGGGAAGGTTTTCACTAATGCCGGATATTAGACCATATACTGTAACCATGTGACTGACGCGGTTTACAAAGAAAGAGATATTAAACAAGAAAGGAATTATAACTGTTTGTGGGTTTTTATGTATTTACTCGGAAAAAAGATTTAAAACATACAAAAAATTAAAAAAATCTGGTGCACATGACAGATATAAACGCATATACAGTATTCGTTTTGGGAGTTAGTATGGTTTAGCGCCCACGCTTTTGCTACGATTGATAAACGTTGCCATCCCTCCGAAATTTTCCGTAGATCTACGGAATTGTATTATCATCTACAGATGTAGCATGTCAGGACCATTTTTTTTTACTTTATGCACAAAACTACACTCGCAGGCACTTATTATTTAAATTTTATTTTATATCAAGTATTTGTTATTACATATAAAGAAATAATTAAAATCAGTTTGTGGTTAAGAAGACGATCATACCTCTGATCATACGTCTCAGCGGATAATAAGTGAGGCAGGCGCATATATGTCTGCACCGTAATGTTTAAGTAGCAATATAAGAGTTTAAACTAAGTTCAAATTTTGAACTTCGTTGGTAGAAATGGACATTAGTGTTAAAGTCATCTGTTATAGGCCTAGTTTTTTTTAAGGATAAGTCTAGTTAGTTAACTCGTGTGGTTTAAGTTAAGTTCCCCCACTTCGAGTCCCTTCTCCTGATGACATACTGTAAACGTGTCAATAACGTTGCAATCTTCACAATTTTAGAGACAATCACACAAAAATCACTCTTTGTTAATAACTTGATATCACTTCATAAAATATTTAACACTTTGAATTGAAATATTTGAGGTTATGATAAATAATATATATGATAATATATAAATTATTATTCAGATCTTATAATAATATATCTGTTAATAATAAAATATAATAATATATTAATATAATATATATTATTCTTCTGATCAACCCTACTAATTTCGGGATCTAGGTGGGGGAACTTAACTTAAACCACGCGAGTTAACTAACTAGGTTTATCCTTAAAAAAAACTGGGCCATAGTCATTTTGTGTTATGTAAAGTCATCAGTTATAGTCAAATAAAACCATTTAACTAAAATTCCATTAATAACGCAATAAAACAGCCAGTTATAATTTTAATGTATCGTAGCACTTCATTGTCCACACTGTGTTAACGTGTAAGACGCAACAGCGTTTATTATTGCAGATTAAAGGAATCGTGATCATTCAGTGGCAATGAATTATATTTTTGTTTAAATTATCATAAATAAACTCTTTTCATTAGAATAATAAATCCAAAATTTCCTTGAAACCTATTACTTCGTACAGTATATAGTACGGAGGCTAAGTGATCGAATATAGTTAAATTTGGATCTTCGTATTTTATATTCAAGCGATGGAAATTCGTATATTCACTAAACCATACTCTTTAAAAATGAAGTAAAAAAAAAAATTTTTTAAGCTAAACCAGGTGACTCCAACCTTTTTGTACCAAACAGCATATTCTGGAATACTGCTTTAGCCGTGGGCACCAATTATATTTTCATAAAAACTATACAGGGTGTTCCAGAAGTAGTCGAGCTCCATAAGAGGGTAGGTAGAGGGTACGATTTTGGAACGCAAAGTCCTGAGACATTTTTTTATTAGACGCTCATTAATTATTAATTAATTAAGGGAACTAGGTTGAAACCACTAGAGTTGCAAAAAGTGCATTTTTTTAATAATTCATTTTTTATTTAATTATCAATTTTTTTTTAAATGTATTGCTTAAATTTTTCAAATTATTAATTCCTTGAAAAGTGCATTAATTAATATATATATATATATATATATATATATATATATATATATATAAATTTATAATTTATTTATAATATATATATATATATATATATATATATATATATATATATATATATATATATATAATATATATATATATATATAATATATATATATATATATAAATTTATAATTTTTATAGATGCCGTACAGGCATAGGGTTAGGGACCCTCGAGGCAAACGGTTTTATTGTAAAATCTTCGATACACTAAAAGCTAAAAAATCTGGGACTTTGATCAGACTTAAATAAAAACGTGAGGTGAATTTATTATAAAATTTTTTTTAAATTGGAAATCATTTCTTTCGTTTGACTGTCTTCTTTATCCTTATAGTCCCGTATTTTTTATACGGTCACGTTATCCTTATGGGAGCGTATAAAAAACACCCATTTAAATAGGGAAATTAATTAAACGTTCAGAAAAGTTAAAACATATCAATGCTGTTACGGATTCGAAATTTTTGACATCCGCGAATTCGGAAGCGGATTATATCTCAAGTTTTTTTAAAGAGATAGCTAATTTAGATACATGAATAAAGGAAAAAGATGGTAATAATTTTTAATAATCTTTATATTATAATCAAATTTTTAGTATGAAAATTTAAAATTTGGTGCATTATATTTAATAAAGAGCAATGTCGCTACCTTTTCAGGTTCCATCTTGTTTCACCGAGGTTCATAGATTAATCCACCGCTAAACAGGCTAAACTGTTCCGGGTACATCAATTTCAGATGATTTCTCAAAGACGTGGTTGTACAGCCCTTGAGAGGGTATGTTTTATTGCATATTTTACATGCTCATCTAGTTTAAAAATAAGAATAAATCACACTTTGCGTGGGTGGGATTTAGTCTTATTGATTCACTTGTCAAATAAATTATTCAAGGCAAAACATTCATAATATAATATAAATTGTTGAATTATTTACCATTAAAAATGCTAAACTAAACAAGCAACATCAGCATCCGCAAAAGATCCGTAAAAACCATTGATTATTGCGGTTGCGGATGGTAAAATTAATGCGGAAGTTCCGTGGTGCGTACAGTTTAACATGTGTACCGATTTCCGTGACTTGAACATAAAATTCAAAGATTCATTTGAATTTGTTGCTTATCCTCCGTACTAATAAATTTCTTTTATTATTCAAATAAAACCATTACCTTTAGGAATAAGTACCTTTGTTATCTTGATGTCGTTAGTATTTCACCTTGAATGTTATGTTAGTGTGTGTGTTAATAAAATTATGATAAAATTTCAGTTAAATCAAAGAATACAATATACATAGAAGCGTATAACTACGATTTTTGTGTCAGTTGAAATTTGTAGTGTGTATGCTGACCACTAGATGACAATAGCTGTGCGATTTCGGTATTTAGTGCCATTATCAGTACAACCAACTGTATTCTTTGTGTATATTGTTCTACCAAAGAATACAATATACACAAAGAATACAGTTGGTTGTGCTGATAATGGCACTAAATACCGAAATCGAACAGCTATTGTCATCTAGCGGCCAAGGTACCAGCTTCAAATTTCAAGTGACACAAAAATCGTAGTTATATTTACTATTTACTTTGTAAATAGCTCGGTAAACTATTAACTAAAAAAAATTAATGACGGATAAATTGATTAAATGTAAGAAAAAATTTGGTTGAAATTTATTTCGTAAGTTTTCCCTTAGTATGTTTTTAAAATTTTATATAACGCGGCAAGTTATTTTTTCTGATGAGTTCAAATATTTTAAAACTTGCCGCGTTATATAAAATTTTAAAAACATACTAAGGGAAAACTTACGAAATAAATTTCAACCAAATTTTTTCTTACATTTAATCAATTTACCCCTCATTAATTGTTTTTAGTTAATAGAGTACCGAGCTATTTACTTTGTAAATAGCTCGGCTCTTTAATGGGATATCATCACTTTTTAAAGAGCAACTATTATATGAAGTCTAGAGCTATTTACTTTGTAAATAGCTTGGTACTCTATTCTTGCTCCTTACTCTCATATCATCACTTTTTAAGAAGGAACTACTACATTAAGGATTTTCCCGAATACTTGACCCTTTCTTACATTTATGTTTCTGGTCGGATACAATATACACAAAGAATACAGTTGGTTGTGCTGCTAATGGCACTAAATACCGAAATCAAACAGCTATTGTCATCTAGCGGTGGTGCTCGCAATTCACAATTTCGAGTGACACAAAAATCGGACTTATGGGCTTCTATGTATATTGTATTCTTTGGTTATAGTCATCATCAGTATGAGATGATGACTATAACCTTGTAGTCGAAATACGTATTTATAAAATACAAATAATTTTTCTAGGAATTGGGGCAAAATTTGAAATTTAATTTCAGTTAAATGAGATTGACTAACAATGGGTATGTTCCAAAATTTGCTGCGAGCGCTGGCAGTGCTTCACCGCGCGTTCCTGAATTCATGACAGCACGCTGCAGCAGTACTGTGAAAAAAAATGTCTTGAATTTTTTGCTGTGACTGCTGCCGCTGAAAAAGTGAAGCAGTGAAAGCAATGAACATGGTGGCGTGCTGTAAGTGCTGTGAACCGCGTTCCAATTTTCAAGGCTGCAGTAGCAGTGCGCTTGCAATTTTGGAACGCTGTTCGCAGCATGATTCATGACGTTAACACTCACAGCGCTGGCAGCAAATTTGGAACATACCCAATGCAGATACCGAAAATTTTCTTTCCAAATTAAAATTTTCCCGCATAATGGTTTATTACTAGAAGAAAATGTGCCTGTTATTAAGTATTATTAAAAACAAATTACCAAAATTCTAAGGACATATATGAAGGAAAAAATCCGATTTGTCCCTTTTCTCTTCATATTGTCAATGTGTAACAATAATCCTTTTTATACCCGGTATATACAATACTAGCTGTTTCCCGCGACTTCATCCGCATTTATAAAATGCATTTATATAGCTATCCCCCGTGGTTTATATAAAATTGGAGTCGGTTAAACTTTTTGTTGATTTTATCATTTTCACTGAAACTATACTTCAAAAAAATAACTATAAAATTATTTTATTAAAATTTTGTTTCAATTTTGAAATGTCAACTTTGATTGTCGTTTCCACAGTAACTATATACTTAAATATCTATTGAATATATATTTTTTCTTCCGACTTACTTTACAAATATCAATATTTAAGGCTAACTAAAAATTTTAACGTAATGCTAGATAGCCTATAGTCTTCCTCATGAATATGGCTATATAACGCAAAGAGAATTTAGCCAGAGATTAGCGCGTTTAAACCAACAAACAAACTCTGCAGCTTTATTATATTAGTATAGATATACAATGGTATATAAGTTTAGTTTCGACTTGAAAATATTGATCGCAGAAACAAACTTTTGGTTTAAGTGTTCATAAAATGACTTAATTAGTTCATTTTCGCATGTCCGTCCGTCTGTGCATGTACTCGATAACTGAAAAACGAAAAGAGATAACGAGCGGAAATTTTGTATGCGTGTTCTAAAGCTAAAAAGTAAGATCAAGTTCGTGAATCGGTAAAATGCCACCAGGCTTCCTCCCTCCAGGGGGGAGGGGGGTATTCATCTTAAAAACTATAAGCGATAGAAACAAAATTTAAAATAAAAAAATGTTCCTCTTTTAAAAATAAACAATGCAGCCATAGTTTGTAACTTTTTTTCATAAACTCAGTGCATACTGGGTATTTAAGAAACTATCTCAGTTAGTTGTTACTTTCACTTGGTTGTTACACATTTGACCTAGAAACTGGAATTTTTTAGTATATATACGTTATTATAAAACCAAATAACTTATCAACTAATTGACTTAGAATCTTCAAATTTAGTAAACGTGTAATTCTTAGGACACAAATAAAAAATATGAAGATTCAGATTGTCGTCCCCCTCAAATAACTTCAGCAATCGATTCAGTAGAGTTATCTACTTCAACTAGTTTCCAGATTTTATGGCACAGAATATAAAAACTGGTCAAGTAAAATTTTAAATACCTACTAAGGTAAAAATTTCAATAACTTATCTTTTACAAAAATCTGAACACTTTTTTGGTGAATCGTATTAGAACAATCGAGATAATTTGGCTCCTTTTTTTATTTTATTTACTAGCCGTGTGCTCGATGGGATCTTCCATCGACAACATCTCAGGAACCATCCGATCTCAAATGTAAAAAACCTAAATACCAACTTCCACGTTTCTAACTTTGTGACACACTTCCCACACAAACTTTCGTTTCTTATTTTATCCCCTTAGGGAATGAATTTTCAAAAAAGGAACTGTGCAAAATTGCATGCTTCTAGACCCACCGGTTTAGGTTATTCGTTGTTTGTCAGTCAGTCAGTATTATATCGGCAGTACACACACGACGAGGTAAGGCGAGATATAGCAGTGCGAGAGTGTACTCGCAACGCTCGGTCTGCCTGGTGTCGACTCGCCTCTCGTACGCTCTATTAAAAGTTGTTTTTTTAGATACGAGTCAAAGAAAGCGAGTGATGAATACATTTGACACGAGCACGAAGGACACTCGTCTACATTCGATTTAACTTTCAACCGCCATTTTTAAATATTCAACTATCAACCGCTTTTATTATACCCATTAATCTTAATTAATACTGTAACATGAAAATAAATAAAAACTGTATAAATTTATGAATACTTTTTTTATTCTTATAGTGTCATTACGCATTTGAATAATAATTATTTTTAAAAGTTTAAAAACTTACTGACGAGAACTGTATTGCCGGCCGAACACTCGGCGAGTGTTCGGTCGGTTCCTTTGTCAGATTTAATACTACAATATAATTTTAAGCTTAGAATTATCATATAAAAAGATGAACTTAAAATTTTAAATTATTTACAGATTCGGAAGGAAAAAAATATTTTTGACATTATCATTTTTAACTGGAGTTATTTGTCAATTACAAGCTTATTTTGCGTATAATTATTCGTTATTAATATTCTTTGAACTATTACAATCGGTAATTCGAACCGGAGTAATGCCAGTTGCATTTACATTATGTAAGTTATCTATCTATAAATATTTTAATTTAATTGCTTTAGTCAACGAATCAAAAACAATATTAAAAATTGTTTTAGTTTTTTCGGAAAATGATTGCCTTAATGAAATAAGGCACATAATGGTACATAATGAAATATGTTCAGGAAGATTTTTAATTTAATTTAAGTCCCTGGACGACCGATCTCTCCTTGGAATAGATCGATAAATGTTCAGCTGGATCTATTTTTAACCCAAAATTCATATATTGGGTCTCAAAAGATCCAATAAGACGGTACTTTTTATCGAGTTTACACAAAATATCATCCCACTAATGTCTTACAAGTTGCCTTTATTTTTTAAATGTTTCACAGGAAAAACTATTTTCCCAAAGAAACTTAAAACCTAGCTAGTTTTTTGCCTTCGAAAAGTACTTTACTGAAAATTGTATCGAAATCGTTTAGGTTTTCGAGAACTCGATTACAAATATTTAAAAATAGAAATATTACAGTTTAATAATATAGGATTTTAAAATAATACTACAACAACAAATTTAATTTACACTTCACAAAAAAGTCGAGTAATTTTTAAAAAAATTTAAGAAAAATTCAATTAATGAAATGGTAATTTTTAATTTAATTAATACCTATTTCACCAGTCCAAGTGGCCGAGCGGTCTAAGGCGTTATGTCTGCGCAGAATGCCTACTTGGAAACTGGGAGGTTATGGATTTGAATCCCGACATTGGCAGTTTGTCAATTATTAGAGAAAAAAATGGGCGTTTAATTAACTAAACTGTCGGCGTATGAACAAGAACGAAGAAACCGGCTATGTTTCAGAAGGTTTTCTGCAGTTTCCTTCACGAACTCCAGATGAATATCGGCATAGCTCCTATCATAGTCGGTTGCAATCGCATATCCTACCAACTCCTAATCTATAAACAAAAATTCCTTCCACTCCACTCACATCCTCACATCTTTAGGCATCACAATGGACCTGATGATCGAAGTGTAGCCCGTCCAAGGCAGCCTCTACAATCTATCTATCTAACACCTATTTCACTACCGTTACTGTACATTCTCTTATCTATTTATTCCATAACCTTGCATTGACCAATACCACCCTTCTCCCCCACCAAATTTAAACGTCCTAGATCCTCGCATATTTTGGCAATATTTTCCAATCGACCCTATATTTAATATCAATTGCCATGTAGTAGTCGTAGCGTAGGAGAGGTCGAAGCCTTGCAAGTAGACCTTTCTAGGCCTTTTTTAGCGACCCCTAAAGAACAAGCAATTTGTATTTAGACTAGGAATTGGTAGGCTGTGCGACTGCAGCTAACTTTGATAGGAACTCTGCCGAAATTAATCTGCTGTTTGTGAAAGGAAACCGCAGAATACCTTCACAAGCATAGCCGGTTACTTTCGTTCTTGTCCTTACGCTGGCAAATCTGTTGGGAATCGAACTCACAACCGCCCAATTTCAAGCAAAGCGCTTTTGACAGCACAACCACTTTGACTGGCACCAGATCCTTAAAATTGTAGAAAATGATTCACAAAAAAAACCTCCAAAATATATATCCGTATCTGCTTGTAATTCTACAGCAGAAAGGGCATTTTTTCTATATACGTAGAAAGTAGATTCTTATCTTCGTAGTACTATAGTACAAACACAATTAAATTCGTTAGTCTTACTTTAGTAGAACTACTTTAAAAGAAAGCCGGCTTTGAAATATATGGACTATTCCGATACAATCGATTCATTTGTTCCACAGTAGAATAAGGGTTTTCGCAGGCAAAAAGTCAATCTAGCTAGGCAACTTAGAAGGCATTGGTGTGAAGATGTTGTGTAAACTCATAAATGTAATACTATGCAACGATTTTTTTATAAATTATAATTGTATATGTAAACTGATATGATAGCCAAGAGAACGGCCAATTTTAACAGCTCAGTATGGTTTCAAACCTAAATATGCCACTAAATTTCACTGGAAAAATTCCTAAAATTAATTTACCAATTTTTTTGCTGCGTTCATCATAGTAAACAATATTGATAGATAATAATAGTTAATGATATTTAAGCTTTAGAATTAATCACTACAAAACATCGTTCGTTGGGTGCATTTTTTGTATTTATGACTGGCGTTTCCGGTGAAGCTATTTTAGGAATAATAGCAATGTATGCATCAAACTGGAGAACGATGATACAAATTTCTTCATTCCCACCACTATTGATATTATTTTATGGATGGATTATTCCAGAATCAGTTCGATGGTTATTAGCAAAAAATAAAATTAATAGAGCTAATCATGCTATTTCAAAAATAGCTAAAGTTAATGGTGTCACTTGGAATTTAGATAATTGTGTCAAATTTGAATCGAAAACGGATTCTCAAGTAAGTATTACATTTTTAACCGATATCAAAAGATGTTTTAACATTGAAGGGTTTACACACTTTATTTTCAACTTAAATATTGATCTATCCTGAAGCTTAATTACTAGAAAATAGCTCTCTTCTTAAACAAGAAAAAACAATTTTTTTTTTTAATTGGAGCCCGAGCAAATAATTTAATAGAGCTTTTTACTTATTTACAAGTTAACAATTTTGTAATAAAATAACGACGCACCCTACACGCCTGGCAATATTTTTCCCGGTTCTATAAAGTCATATTAACTTAACAACTAAAAGTGTCAGGCATGAGCAAAAAATTTAGGAGAGTTATTATAGGAGATAATTTTTTTCACAATTTTGAAAATTTTTTTTCTAATAATCAGCAAAACCCGTATTGGCGGATTTACCGGGTAGGCAAGGTAGGCAGCTGCCTAGGGTGGAAAAAATCGTTTACACTAGATATAACGGTAGTCGGATGATCAAAAATATAATTATTTTTCATTTTAAAACTTATAATTTTTGAAAGAAAATGATCTTCAAATAGTGCTTCTCAATATTTACATTGTATACAGAATGTTTCTCTGCATGGCTGTCACATGCGATTTCAAAATGGAGAACATAATTTATGAATGATATTACGAATAGTATTATTGATCACTATCTTTGAGGATTGATTGATCTTACCTTGTCTTTAATCTTATATACCACTAATTTACACATTACATATTTGGAATCGGAGCATTTAAATACGCTGTCTGGTGGTAAAAAAAACAACCAGCGATTACTAAAGCCACGCCTTTCCCAAGGTTCCCAATACGTTCAAAAAAACTAGGTGGGTAGAGTTAACTTCATGGGAGCGTTTTCGACGCCCGCGCCGAGCATCTATGTAGTCACGTGGTCTGATTTGACACACGAGCGTCGATGTGTTTTTTGGCGACACGGCTCTGGCGTCAGCGCTTATTTTGGATATTGAGTTAATTGGACAGTGAAATAATCTCATTTTCTAAATAAATTCATCTAACACTGAATGTGTTCGAGTTGCAGTTTCTACGTGGATCACAATATAGAACGAAAATAGCGAATTTTCAGTAAATTAAAACTAATTAATAACGATTTGCGTCAATCAAAGGTTGGTTTTATTCCAACGTTTAGACTTTTCGACTATGGCATCTAAACTAGTTGCGTGACCCACTTCGATGCCCGACCCCAACTTTGAGCGTCAGCATAAAAATGCATCTCAAAAGGAGGGATTGGAAATTTTTCAGCTACGTAACTAAACACGATTGCCTATCATTCATAACATCAAAGTATACAACTTTTCTCTCACCAGCTCCCTAATTATTCGTTTGACATGTGGAATAATATATTAAAAAATCGAAAGAGGTTAAAGGTTTTGACTCGGTGATTTGGCATGGAATACCCCATAATTTAGTTACTAAATAATTATTGTAATTTATCTTCTTCATATAGAGATATCATGAACGATTTATGGATTTATTCAAGTCATCACGAATGGTTCAGCGAATTGCAGCATGTATGGCATGTTGGACTATTGTTTTATTTGTATTTTATGGACTTATATTGGGTTCAGTCACAATATTTGGTAATGTTCATTTCAATTTCATCTTGGTGTCTTTAATTGAAATTCCAGGCAATCTTGCTGCATTAGTTTTTGCTAATTTAATTGGACGAAAGAAAACATTATCTATTTCATACTTCGTAGCGGCAATTGCATGTTTCAGCTTTGCTTTTTTGAAAGGTAAGTAAAAAAATATTAACATGGGACGTCTCGCAAAAGGGACGCCAAAAAGTTTAAAGTATCAAGAATTAACTTTTCCATAGATTTTGATACTGTTTGCGAGAACTCTTTACGTTAACAAACATTTGATGAACCGAACGTAGCCCTTGTTATTACACTTGTAACTATCCATTTCTTTGGAGATCATTATACATTAACCGTCATTGTGATATGTGGTTATATATTAACTGTTATGGTGGCAGCACTGTCCACGTAAAACTGCCATCTTTTCTCTTTCGTCAATTTCTCCATATTATATTTACAACCCCATCCCACCCTCTTTTAGGTGTAGGTAGTTTAAAAAAAACAAATGTGCAAACTTGAATTATTTGTTATAAACAATATTTCTGCAAAGTTTGAAGCAAATCGGACGACATAATAAGTTTTATACAAAACTCACCCCCCCCCCTTCCTCCATCCCCTTTTAGGGGTAGATGAGGTAGATTGTAAAGGCTCGGACGGGCTACACTTCGACCATAAGGTCCATTGTGATGCCTTAGGATGTGAGTGGAGTGGAAGGAATTTGTGAGTAGACTAGGAATTGGTAGGATATGCGGTTGCAGCCGACTATGATAGGAACTAGGCCGATATTCATCTGGAGTTCGTGAAGGAAACTGCAGAAAACCTTTTCAAGCATAACCGGTTACTTCGTTCTTGTCCATACGCCAACAGTTTAGTCAATTAACCGCCCCTTTTTTTTATTTTTATAATTGACAAACTGCCGATGTCGGGATTCGAACCCATAACCTCCCAGTTTCCAAGTACTGCATACTGCACAGACATAACGCCTTAGACCGCTGGGCTACTTGGACTGGTCCTTTTAGGGGTAGTGTTCTTTTTTTTTATAAAAACCTTCCCCTATACGAATACAACGTTGTCTAAAAACATTAAATTTTTATATATATATATTATTGTTGATTTTGTCATTTCCACAGAAATTATTCTTCTAAAAAACTATAAAATTATTTTATTTAAATTTTGTTTCAATTTTGAAAGGTCAACTTTGACGAAGTCGCGGTGGATAAAATTCAACCCCCTTTTAGGGGTAGTGTTTTTAGCGAATTTCCTGAAAGGAAATAGAGCTATTGGTCCCGTACCGAAGTCAAAATTTCGCAAAAATTTCTTCAAATGTCCATCGATCCTACCTAGTAGATGTCAAAAATCATCATCTGTAAAATTTATATATATATATATCTATGGACATATATATATATATATGTATACATATATATATATATGTGTCTGTAATCACTCTAGCGGTCACAGTTTTCAATTTATCGGAATGAGATTTAGTATTTGAAGCGCTTTTGGTATTCAAAAGGTCAAGTTCGTGAATGGGTAAAATCGGAGAAGGGGAAAGGGGGGTTTAAAGGTAGGGGGAAACACAAAATTTGATATATCTCACTTAATATTCGAAAAACCGAAAAATTTATAAGAAGTAATGTTGTAGGTACTAAGTTTTACTGTAATTTTGTTTCTTATCATTTTTTCTGTTACCCTAATATTTACAGAAATATTGACGGTTTAAGATTGAAAATTAAATTCCTTAATATCTCTGTACACATTAGAGTTTGAGCAAAAATGATAATATGATGAATTGTAGCAAATGCAATTTTCTACAACTTTATTCCTTACGCTTTTTTCGAATGTTCTAATATTAAGAGAGATATTTTGTGTTTTCTTCTTTCTTTATACCCCCCCCCCCTTCAACATTTCATTTTGATCAGACTAAAATTGTGTCATTTACTTTCCCCTATATGAATAAAACATTGTATAAAAGTTGTAAAATGATCGGTAAAGAACTTTAGGAGATTAGCGATTATGAACAAACGAACATTCAATTTTTATATTAATAGATAGGGTATTACAAAATTCATAAATATTACACAAGGATACCGAACTCCATGTAAACAAATAATTGACAAAAATAAGATGTCAGTAGTGTTCTTCTATACCGGAAACAGTGGAGAGATTATAAGGCGCGAGTTGAAAAACATGACGCATTTATGTAGTATTATAAAAATTATTTGCAGCCCAAGTATTTTTCTGTTTTCAGTTTTCGCTATTTACTTTATAAATAGCTCGGCTCTTTAATGGGATATCATCACTTTTTAAGGACCAACTATTATTTAAAGTATCTCCCCGAAAACTCGGTCCATTTTTACATTTATGTTTTTGATCGAATTCATGAGGTATTTGCCGAGATTCAAAAGAATATCTTCAATGGTTTTTAAAAAATGAATTAAAAAAACAAAATGGCGATTGCAGCTAAACCGGAGCGAATTCGATTTTTTGGTGTGTAGAATATGCTCCTTATAGCCAGGGACAAATTTTTGAAACACTATTTATAAATATTGATCATGAGTCAGATGAAAAATTTTGAACAGCCGAATCTGGCCCGGGGATGTAGTTTATTGACCACTGTTCTCAATTAAAAAGAACTTCTTTAGAGAGAAAAAAAAATTTCTAAATTCCTATATACGTTAATGCATTGGGGTCCCAAAACTTATATTGTTAATATTATTGAAATACATCAATGTTATGATATCTATTTACAGATGAAAGTTGGTTGAAAATGTCAATTTACCTACTTGGAAAATGTGCAATTTCTACAGCATTTGATTGCATTTATATATATACTGCTGAATTATTTCCAACACCATTTCGACAAAGAATTCTAAGTATTTGTTCAGCGTTTGGTCGTGTCGGTGCCATTTTAGCAACACAAATGCCATTTTTGGTAATTGATTTCATACAAATTTACTACAGTTATTTAAAATACTGACATTAAATTTTTTATTTCTAGGCAAACATTTGGGTGTCTTTACCGTACGTAATATTTGGTGGAGCAGCTATTATAGCAGGCATTGTAACATTAGTATTCCCCGAAACATTAAATACAAAGTTACCAGATACAATAAATGATTCTCTCCATATTGGTATTAAAAAAAATACCAACAAAGAAAATATAAATCATGGATCATAATTAGAAAAATATATTTTTTTATGTTGTTACAATTTGAGTTTTTTTTTAAATTATTAAAGTAGCAGTCCCATGAAAAACTCAAGATGAATATCGGCATAGTTCCTATCATAGACGGCTGCATTCGCACAACCTACCAATACCTAGTCTACATATAAATTCCTTGTCCTTTGGCTACTTCCAGGCTTCGACCTCCGCTACTATTATTAGCAGTACCATGCAACTTCAGTCAACTTTGTATTTCAGTTTTTACTCCCTTATTATCAGTGTTGCCAACATTAAATTCCGTTGTAGAGGACAGAACACTATAGTCCCCATATATGTAATACTCTTATATGGACAGTTGGTATAGGAAAGAATGTCCCAACATTACGGTGCCGACTATATTTGTTCTCCCTCTCTTCCGAGACACTTTGTGTATGTTGCGCATGCCTGGCAATTCTCTAAAATGTGCCGGAACAGAATTGGTCGCTCAGAGGATAGAGAGCAGACGATACACTGTCTCACTTTGTCGGAACAGCTTCCACTTATAGGAACTGTCCATATAGGAGTATTACATACATAGTCCCGTCAAAACCTGTCAAGTAGGGATTTTCGAGTTTTATTTCCCTAGTTCTTAAAACTAAAAATAGACGGAAAAATAGTTTTGCTATCGATTGTTTTGTAATCAATATTTAAGCCTGCTTTAACTATTTAAATAATTTTAATATAAACATTTCAAAAAATTACTATTATTACTTAAAAAACTAACCAAATATCTTTAACGTTAGCCGTTAAAGATAATTTTTTCCCGTTACCAACATCGCCGAATTTAACGGGAAACCCGTCAAGTTGGTAACACTGCTTATTATATAGGGATTGAAATTTGGAAAACCCGTTCTTAGTTCAACTTCCCTTTTGAGGCTGGTAACGTAACAACGTTAAAAGATAGGTGGTGAAGTTACCACTGCAAGATGTTGCTCAAAAGCATTCGGGAGTTGGTATTCCCGAAAGCATTTTACTGCCAGAAAACAATTGAATATTAACTCCGTAACGACTGAACGCTTTTGGATGAAAATTGGTATAGGGATAGATTTTTTATATCTGTTATGTATTATTATTTGTTAATTGTTTAGGGCTTCTCTATCTGTGTATTCGTTTTGAGCGCTTACACGCTTTCAGCGCTCACGCTTAAAAGCGCAATTTATTGGCGTTCGTTTAGGCTTATGAACACTAAATTACACTTGAAAATGCCGTTTGTTTTGGCATTATAAGTACGTGTAATCCTCAGTTGACATGAATATTCAATATGTTGGATGAAAACAGTTTAGCTCTTTTTCAAGCAGTAAAATGTTTGAGTAACTTCAAAAGCCCTTAAAATTAAGCCAAAACCCCCTAAACTGACAATTTGACCGGTTATGTATACCGTTAATGTAGTTTTTTTTTTCTAATAAGATTTTGTATATATGGGTTTTTTTTTTGTTTATTCAGAAAAATGTTCTAAAACATTCAAAAATTTAAAAAATGCAATGGAATACACTACACTAAAAAAAACTCGGTGCACATGACAGTAAATAAACAAACATTCTACAGTGTTCGTTTCGGAAGTTAGTACGATTTGGCGCTCACGTTTTTGCTGCCCTACCTCGATAGAGGTCGCCAATATTGTCACGGAATACTAAAAAATAAAAGTATTAATCAGTTCTAGATAAAATTGTGACAATGCTTTGGAATTAAATTAAATATAAAACCAAATACAGTTTGCGTGAAAAATAAGTAGTCATTTATTAAAAGATGCTTTCAGTACAAAAGCCGTGAGTGAACTAACTATACTATAATGTTCATACATAAAGATATCAAAATGAAAAAGAGTGCGTTCAACTACGTTAATATAAAATTACATTTCTCTACTCTGACACCGCCTCTTAATTTTAATATTCAAAAAATCAAAAACAAAGTAGCCTCTTCACATAATATTATTTTAAAATATAGAAAATTTAATTAAATTTAAATTTGCACGATGTCTTTCAAACAAAATTCGACCAATTGCTTTTGTCATTATGTCTGCAAGTTGATCGGTAGTTGACTTATATCGCAGTGTGATTTCTTCATTTCCAATCGATTCACGAATGAAATTAAACTTTATGTCGATGTGCTTCATTCGTTTGTGTTCACATGAATCCTGTGCCACCTTTATACATGACTGATTGTCCTCGTATATAATCGTCGCCTTTGAACACCCGAAGCCTATTTCGCCCAATAAACTTCGAATCCATTTTGCTTCACAAATTCCATTTGCAAGTGAAATGTATTCAGCTTCAGTCGATGATAAACTGACAGTCGCCTGTTTACGTGAAGCCCAACTGATTGTATTGTTAAATACTTTAAAAACATATCCAGAAATGGACTTTCGGTCATTTTTATCATTTGCCCAATCTGAATCGGTGTAGCCATGAAGTAAACTTGCATCTTCATGTCTTTTGAATACCATTGCCATATTCAAAGTTCCTTTGATGTAACGCAAAATTCGTTTAACATGCGTGAAATGTTCCACTGTGTAGCAACTTTGAAAACGACTAAAATAATTTAGGGCTGCACACAAATCCGGTCGCGAAGTAATTGTAGCATATGTCAGACAACCAATTAGCTCCCTGTATGGAACATTTGGCAAGTCATCTGGATTTCCCTTTTTTAAACTCAAACCAACTTCCATTGGCGTTGTTATCTCCTTACATTCGCTCATTCCAAACTTTGCCAAAACACCTTTTAAGTATTGTGTTTGATTCAAAATTGTCATACCCTCTTTTACATCATGATCGATATGCATTCCAAGAAATGTGCTGACCCTTCCAATGTCTGTCATCTCAAATTCTCTCACAAGCAGCCCCCTGATGATGTTGATTTTCTTCTGATCATCAGAAATAATTAACAAATCGTCAACATACAACAGCACATAACATTTACTGCCGGCTTCTTCCTTGATGTAGACACATTGATCCGATAAACAACGTTTGAATCCCAACTTCAACATGAGACGATTGAAGCGTTCATTCCATTTTCTGGATGCCTGTTTTAAACCATAAAGCGCTTTATTCAGCCTGCAGACTTTATCGCCACACTTGAAACCTTCAGGTAATTCCATGTAAATTTCTTCTGAAAGATCGCCATTCAGAAAAGCTGCTTTGACGTCCATTTGATGCATTTGCATGCTCTCGTGATTCGCAATTGACAACAAAATACGCAGTGTTGTCAACCTAAGTGTCGGTGCATATGTCTCATTATAATCAAAACCAGCCGTTTGCGAAAAACCTCGAGCAACAAGTCTAGCTTTGTATTTATCAATGTTGCCGTTTGAATCTCGCTTTAATCTAAACACCCATTTGCACGACACCGCCTTTCTTCCATTTGGCAAATCACATACACTCCATGTATTGTTTTTAACCAATGATGAGTACTCAGCTTCAATTGCCTTTTCCCATTCAATCCAATCATCACGACGCCCTGCCTCAGCAATAGTGTTTGGATCACTTTCAACAAATTGCAGCGCTGACAATGCAAAATGTGCATCATCCCAATCACCATATCGTTCCGGTGGACGTCGTTCCCGTTGACTTCTTCGTAAAAGCAATTGATCGTTGTTACCGATGCAATCCATATTTGCACCGTGGATATTATTTTCGATGTTACCGGTACAATCCCTATTAGTTCCGTGTTCAATTGATGTATCGCTGGCATCCAAGAATTCACCAATTTCAATTGAATTATTCAGCTCACTGCCATTCTTCCTTACTGCCTCCGAATCCCTTCCAACCGCCTCTGAATCCAATGTCTCAAACATTTTTTTTTTTTTGATTCACAATTGAATTTTCATCAAAAATAACACTTCTGCCAACAATTAATTTATTCGATTCAGTATTCCACAATCGATACGTATTATTTGATGCGTAACCCAGCATAATACATTTCGTTGATTTTCCATCCAATTTGGCACGTTTTTCTTTTGGAACCAAATTATAGCAAACTGAACCAAATACACGAAGATTTGATAAATCTGGTTTTCTTCCAAACCAAATTTCTACCGGAGTCTTGTTAATGAATTGTTTTCCAAAGGCACTCGTTGGTGAACGATTTTTAATGTAGTTTGCAGCACACACTGCTTCCGACCAAAACCTCTTATCAAGATCGCTTGCATGTAACATAGCTCGTACTTTTTCAACCAAAGTCCTGTTTAATCGTTCGGCAACCCCATTCATCTCAGAATTGTACGGGACTGTGTAATCCAATTGAATTCCCTTTTCATTACAAAATTTCTTGAATTCACCAGAAATATATTCACCGCCGTTATCTGCACGCAACTTTGCAACTTTACAGCCATGAAATGCTTCAGCCATAGTAACAAATTCTTTGAACTTTTCAAAAGCCTGACTTTTCCTTTCAATGCAATACACAGCAGACAAACGCGAATAATCATCCATAAACGTCACAAAATAGTGTGAACCATCATATGCCGGGACCTCAATTTTTCCGCAAACATCACTATGAATGAGTTCAAGCACTCTAGTTGATCGAATTTTAGTACGTGGTGGCAGTGTTGCCTTTACCTGCTTGCCATAAATACACGGCTCGCACAATTTGACGTCAGTATTCAAGTTCAAATTTCCAACACCACTGACCATATTTTGCTCGATCAATTTCTTCATATCACCATAGTTCAAATGACCCAATCGAAAATGCCAAAACTTTTGTAATGATGAATTTAACGGTTTCTCACCCGCCACACCCGCAAATGTGTTTTCATCCATATAAAAATTAACCACATACAATTTTCCTTCAGCTCGAGCAATGAAAATTAATTTTTCATTCAATGATGCATATGCCAAATCTTTGTTGAAAACGATTTTAAACCCACGTTTGATCAAACAACGAATTGATAAAAGATTACATTTCAAATCTTTTATGTACAACACATCTCGAATAATTTTTGTCTCACAATCACCATTTAGAAACGTTTTAACATGAATGTCGCCTTGTTCATTTGCATACAATACAGCATCTCGCTTTGCCACAGAAATATTTATTTTGTTAATGGCCGATAAATTATTGAAATAATATTTACTGTTAGCCATATGCTCTGACGCACCAGAATCCAAAATAAATTTTATTTGCTTTCCTTCATTTCCATGCTTTGCACTATATGCCGCATTCATGTTCATTCGTGTTTCATTCGTAGCCGCTGTTTCATGTTCCGAGCTCACATTTAACGACACAGCACTATTCGACGCTTGATTTGATGATTCAGCTACATGTACGCCTTTTTCACTTTTCGAAGAATTCTTTTTACTGTTATTTTTCTTTTTCTTCTTTTTGCACTGTGATTTTATATGTCCTACTTCACCACAACGATAACAAATAATATTAGCATTCATTGCAGTTGAAACTATTTTTCCCGATGAATTTCCCGTTTTTCGTTTACCACATTCATCAAGTAGACGACTTTTTACAAAATCCAATGTAATTTCTTCTTGATTCATCGTTTCAATTGCAGTCACCAATGTATCGAATGATTTTGGTAATGTAATGAGCAAATGACAAACCACGTCCAATTCTTCGATTTTTGCACCAGATGATTTCAAATCACGAATTTTTTGATCGAAATTCAACATATGCTCTTTAATATCGTCTGCGTCATTGTATTTCATTGTTAATAGCTGCCGACGAACCAACAATTGATTTGCAATGCTTTTCCGTTCGTAGATTTTCGCCAACCCATCAATCATTTCCTTTGCAGTACTTTTCCCTTTGATGTTTTCCAATTGACAATCATGAACACTTTGCACAATGATACTTTTGCATACCTTTTCTTGTTTCTTAATGTTGTTTTTCGATGTATCGTCCGAACATGCACTCAGCATCTCTGCCAAATCAGTTTTAATGAAATCAGCCAAACCTTCTTTGTCAAGTGCAATTTCAACACGAAAACGCCAATTATTGAAATTACTTCCATCGAACAACGGAATGCCATTTTTACTAATTGTTTCACTCATTTTTACTTTAATTTAACCACTTTTTCTAAACAACTGGACTCATAACCTGACAATGCTTTGGAATTAAATTAAATATAAAACCAAATACAGTTTGCGTGAAAAATAAGTAGTCATTTATTAAAAGATGCTTTCAGTACAAAAGCCGTGAGTGAACTAACTATACTATAATGTTCATACATAAAGATATCAAAATGAAAAAGAGTGCGTTCAACTACGTTAATATAAAATTACATTTCTCTACTCTGACAAATTGAAGCGCTTCAAATAATTTTTTTTTTGCCATTGAAAATATAAGAGTGGATTGGAAACCGATAAAAATAATCTTAAAACTAACCTTTAGCTTTTGATTTTTTAAATTATCAGTTAAATGGAAAATTTGGTGTATTTATTATTCAAATCAAACCAAATAATAATAATAATTTGGTCAAGGACAAAATGTTTTACCAACTAGGCAATATGAATGTTAAAAGTTTTCTTAATAGCTGAAAAAATGTATTTGTTCAATTTTTGAGCGTTTGAAATTACTCAAAACGGTTTATTCGCTATCTTAGGATTTAATATACATGATTTTAATTTATAATTTTTTAACTAACGAAAACCACAATTTGATATACATTTGGACGCTTACTATAGATTATGTTTCCTCTAAAAGTCGGTTATGAAAAGAAAAATTGAACTCATAACTTACCTACCTCAAAAAGAAAATCTACTTGGCTATCTTGTGCAGTGTGAATCACTGTAACCTGGTGTGAGTACTAAATTTTCCAACCTTCTGCATCTATCGTATTTTCGCTATCTAGAATGATAAAACTGAATATAACACAATAATAATAAAATGTTTACGTAACGATTTGAAATACCTACCTATTCAATTTAAATGCAGAAATTAATTCTACATTCAGAATGTCGCTAACGAATATTATGGATTGTAATTCCTGATACACTTCTGATGTTATTGCTTAATCGGAGATCTCGAGCGCGTTTCCTTTTTCTTTTGACAATCACCGTTTCTGTTGACGGCTCAAAAATGTGTTTGAAACTACTTTGTTGTTATTCCCTTATTACCCGACATATTACAAGATAGCAGACAGAACATAGATTTTAATACACCTACACGACATAATCAAGAGATTGTTTTATCAAAATGGTGTCAAAGAAATTATCTAATGGCTTTAATAAAGCATTACAAATTTGGAGGAGTTAGTCCCAAATTGCCAAGAGAGCTCTAACATTAATTAGTCTTTTTCCTCAGAAGAATTAAAAAAAACACCAGAAAGAGCACGAATGGAAGGAGAGAGGTTACAAAAATTTTGATATTGGTATTATTAAAATAAATACAATTTTTAAATAATAAAATTAAAAAATAAATTCAACTAAACGTTGTGCATTTGCAAATTGTAAATACACTTGGCCAGAAAAGTTGATACCTTTTTTTAAATGTTATAGTTGATTTGTGCCTTATTCATTCGGTTTTCGAAAAAAAATTGTTACTATATTTCTAATAAACAAGTTTTATCTGAAGCATTTTTTTGAAAACTGAATCAATAAGGCACAAATCAATTATAAAATTTTAAAAACTAATATCAACTTGTGACGCCTATTGTACATAATGCCAGAAGTACACACTCCGCGAGACATTCGTAAGGCGAGGAGTCGCGAGTGGAGCTGTGTACACTCTCGCCAAGTTTTCGGCCGGCAGTACAGTTCTCATCAGTTAGTCAACCAAATTACGTTGGTATACCTGAAAAATGACATTATTAAATTAAAAATTACGGAGTAGTAATTTTTTAATTAAACTATTAAAAATAATTATTATTCAAATGAGTAATGAAGGACACTAGAAGGATAAAAAAAGTATTCATAAATTTATAGTTTTTATTTATTTTCGTGTTATACTATAGATTAATGGGCACAATTAAAGCGGTTGGTAGTCAATATTTAAAAATGGCGGTTGAACGATGAATGGAATGTAGACGAGAGTGTCCTTCGTGCTCGTGTCAAATGTATTCACCACTCGCTTTCTTTGACTCGTGTTAAAAAAACCGACTTTTAATGGAGCGATGGCGAGTCAACACAAGACAGACCGAGCGTTGAGTACACTCTCGCGCTGGTAATTTCTCGCCTTGCCTTGCCGAGTGTGTACAGCCGACATTAGAATAGAAGCAGAATGGCATACAATGTGTTTCTTTTATAAAAGCGCAGTGTAAGCAAACGTATTTGGGAGCCGTCTATAAAATACGTACGCAAAAAGGGGAGAGGAAGGGCAATTAATGGGTAATCGTGACGTAACACGACGTTGAAATCCCTATCAAAACCTGAGATTTCGGGTAATTAAGCTACCGCCGACAGAAATAAAATTTACCCGAAATCTCAGTTGTTTTCTTAAATATTTTTTTTAGGCCCGTCATACCGGAATTTTATTGGATCAATCTCTTTATTAATATTTCTATTTTCTTTTGCGTAGTTTTTTTTTTATTCGTCTTATTTTATTCTAAGTGAAAATTATCAAAATATGTGTAAAAATATGGGTTTCTCAATGCAATGCATTAAAACTCGAAACTTTAACATTAAATAATTCAAGACCCCCGTAGCCCCCCTTGAAACTTTTATAATCGATTTATATGCACTTCAAATACATGTAAACAAAAAATCAAGTCTTAATATTTTTGAAGCTTCAGTGCTCGTACATCCTTAAGAGAGATATACCAAATTTTGTGTTTCTCCCTCCCTCTAAACCTCTCTCGCCCCTTTACCAATTTTGCCCATTAAACGAACTTTGCCTTTCAAATACAAAGAGCACTACAAATACTAAAGTTTATTCCAATTGGATTAAAACTGTGGCCGCTAGAGTGGTCTGACTTGAATTACCAATATCAAACTGTTTGAACCCCCACACCTTGCCTCTGGTGGATTGTTTCAAACCTTCCCAAGGCAAAAAGTCCAATTCCTGTTGCAACTCTGGTGCTTTTAAATAAACGGGAAATTAGTGAATCACTGAATGAAATGTCGCTGTAATATTTAATCATTTAGAATCATTTATTATAAACGTATTTCATTACAAGAGAAACAAACATGTAATTACACATGATTACCAATTAGTAAATAATGTTATTATGTATACTGCTTTCCTTTTTTAAAAATTGATTGTATTTTTTATAATTGAAATGAATTGATCTAAGCAAAAAAAAGAGAAAAACTCAAGTTAAAAACCTTCCATTTTGTTTGTACACAATTAACAATTATTTGTTTATTTTTAAAAATTGTGTAGATATTCTCTCACACAAGAAGTAGGACACTGTACTACAGAGAAAAAGAGAAATTAAAAATAATTACCTATTTTTTGTTTGTTTTTTTTTTTTATAAAATAGATCTTATTTGAAATTTTATTAATATTAATATTAATTATTATTATTATTATCTTATTCCAAATTATTATTTAAATACAAATGTCGTTTTATTTACAAAATTAAAGGATTCTTTTTTGTTTTTATGTTTGTAAATATCAGTTTCCTTTTTTCTGAACATTTAATTTGAAAATCGTTTCATTCCCTCTATAAATAAAAAAAAGAAATTCATCATAAAAATTGTCAACACATAATTATTATTTATACGAAGCCCAGCTTCAACAAATATTTATAAAACAATTTGAACAAACTTAACGTTACTTTCAATATATGCAAAGTAACATTAAATTTACATATTTATAAAACCGTGACTTGCGATGAAACAAAACTATGTTTATATATATTATATATATATAAGTACAAAAAAAAAATATTATGTACCACAAAAAAAAATGATTATAATCGGGAAAAAAATTATAAAATATCGTCACAAGGTGTAAAAAATAACAACAAAAATCATGTGACAATTTTCGATGAGTAAATTTTGTACAAGTTTTTTTTTATGTAACTTCTTTTTTTTTATAGATTTTTTTATTATTATTTTTTGTTTAGATATACGATAACACTTTTCATTTTTTATTGTAAAATAATTAAATTAAGTTCTACAGAAGAGACAATAATATTATTTTTAAGAAAATGACAAACTTGGCTAATAAAAAAAAGTATATAAAGTTCCAAAAAAATCAAAATATAAATAATAATCTTAATAGTTATGTCAACAAAAAGTGAATGTTTGTGTGTGTGTGTGTGTGGGTCTGTGAAGATAAAAAGGGGATTTCACGAATTTTCTTCTTTTTTTTTTTAAATACAACAATTTTATTATTATTTTTTTCTTTTATAAATTTTAAGGTGTTTTTTTTGTTTTTTGTTTTAGTGTTTTGTGGATAAAAGGTAGAAAACGATAGTTATATAATTTTTTTATGCATCAAATAAAATATCTATTTTTCTACGCTTTTTTCTTCTCGAGGTTTTGCACCGCCAAATATAGCAGATGCCTGACTTGTTTCAGCTAATGTATTCACAGGTTCAGGATTTGTTCTGGGCTTCAACTTTAATTTTGGTCTTCCAGTTGTGTCTATAATTTAAAAAAATATACGTATAAGAATTTTATAAAATGAAAATGACTAAATATTTTTGACATATTTGTAGATATATTATAATAAACTCAAGCTTCACAATCCATCGATAATAACATATACAGTCAAACCCGGCAATACCGACATCGGTTAACAACAACGGATCGATTATTACAACCAAATAGCAAGGTCCCGCCGAATCCCACATCGGATAAAGCAACATATCCCTTAAAGCGACGAACCTTGATCACACATATATATATACCGTATGTTTAGTTTACATCTTCGTATAGTAGATCAACCGGAGGTATCTCAAGGTTCATCCACAACTGTAATTCTGATTGGTTTCAAGGATGATAGAGAATTTTGATGGGTAATATTTTACCATGTGGCAGCTCTGTCCAAAACCTATCTTTTAAGTCATGTGAGATGAGAAAATCTTTAAATACAAAAACTGTTCATATCTTATAAAGCCACAAAAATTACTTTGTACAATCAATAGTCATGGCTAAAATATGGTACACAAGCCTCAGCACAAACTAATTATTTAGTTTATAGATTTATTTATTGAAGCCAAAATTATTTATTTTCTCATTCAATGGTCTCTAGAATTTCTGGAACCAAATATCTCAAAAATAAAATTATAACATTCTAGCTGAAATCGATAAATCGGCAAGTACTTATCTATCGACTTGTCAATTTTTTAGAATTTACACATTTCCAACACTACCTTCAAAATTAAAAACGTACAAAATTTGAATATAGCACTTTTCGTTTTAAAGTTATCATATTCACAGAAATTCATTCATTCACAGATACCAATGATCAATTGATATCAGGGGATTCCTTAGTATGCATAATACTTAATTTCCTTAGAATGCATAAATAACTATCTAGCGGCCACAATTTTAGTCTGATCAAAACGAAATATCGTATCTGATATTTGCAAGTTCAATTTTTTAAATAAATGAAGGGGAAGTGGAACATAGAAAAAGAAGAAAACAAAACAAAAAATATCTCTAATATTAAAAAAATCGAAAAATGTATAAGGAGTAAAGTTGTAGAAAATCACGTTTGCTACAATTCATTACCTGATCATTTTTTCTCAAACATTAATGTAAAATATCTCTACCGAGATATTTAGGAATTTAACTTTCAATTTTAATTCGTAAATATTTCTGTCAATATTAAGGTAACAGAAAAAATGATAAGAACCAAAATTATAGTAAAATTAATTATCTATAACTTTACTTAGACATTTTTCGATTTTTCCAACATTAAGACAGGTATACCAAATTTTGTGTTTCCCCCTCCCTCTAAAACTCCCTTTTCCGATTTTGCTCATTAACGAACTCGAACGTTCAAATACCAAAAACACCTCACATACCCAATTTTATTCCAATCGGATTAAAACTGTGACCGCTAGAGCGATTACAGACATGTATATACATACATACATGTATATACATTTAGAGACGGTCATTTTCGACATCATTTACAATGTTCAAATTCAGAAGGACATTTGAAGAAATGTTTGCGAAATTTTGACTTTGGTACGAGACCAATAGCTCTATTTCCTTTCAGGAAATTCGCTAAAAATTATAATATCGATATTTCGTTTAATATCCAGCTAAATTCAGTTCCAACAAAGTTGATCCTAAAATAACCTTCGAACACACTAATAATAATAATCTGAATTTTTGTTGACTTCGAGTTGAGACGTAGTTATTCAAATAATAAAAATTATAACAGGTGTTAGATAAGGAAATATTGATTATTAAAATTTTTCAGATATCTGTATATAGAATCAAAGTACCAAAATACTCATTTGCATAGAAAACTACCATGTTTGGTGGGTGAGTGGTTGTTTGTCATATTAAATAAAGTTGTGATCGGGTTTTTTGCTTAGTGATTCTTTAAACTGAGCCTGAAAACCCCATTAATGATCCAATTTAATAATGCAGTTGGTATATAATAATTTGATTAGATGTCAATCAAATGAACCACGCACAAACCAAGTGAATTGATGCGATGAAGATGCAATTCTCAAAATTTAAAATCGATTCTGCTGAATGAATGCAAGATTTATAAACCAAAATCTTGCAAAGCAGTTTAATAGAATAATGACAGAGTGAGATAAACGCCGATAGATTATTTTTATCTAAAATGTTTATAAAAGTAGTTAGTTAATTACCACGATCAAACACCGTGATCACTGGGAAAATGTACCGCAGCAAAAGCTCGGGAAAATACTGCTTCGGAATGCAACCAAGAGGCTATCTCTCAATGCACTGAAGTTTAAAAGGATACAACCGTGGAAGGTTACCGGATTCATTACCGGGCATTATCCTCTACGGAAGAACCTACACGCAATGGGACTCCATAACGGGTCCAATATGTGCAGATTGTGTGGCGAAGAGGAGGAAACATCCAGCCACATTATCTTTAACTGCGAATCTCTAGGTTACAGCAGATACAAGATATTCGGTGCATCTCATCCCGAATATATGAACCTTCAGGAAGACCTGGTCTGCAAACTCCTGGCTATTGCCAAAATATGGGAGAAGCGAATCTCGTCAGACTGAACTAGAAGGGGGAGCACAATGGACCATAAGGTCAAAATGCAGTACATTTTAGATCCTAGGATATATCTATCTATCTAATTACCACGATTATATTAGTGGCCACAAAAATTGCAAAATAAAATCTATTACTTTTACAAGTTTTCAAAAATTAATTTCCAGGTCTATAAAATTGAATCAAACTGTGATTTGAAAAGCTTTGTACGTGTCACCGTGTGATATTCATGTAAAACAAAGAAACCATCATCCGTCTCGTTTTAATTTCGCCGGACTTTTCTCCTAATTGTCCATATATGAATGTATAAGATATTTGTCTTGGAATAAAAATAAAATATTTTAGGTGTCTGAATAGACTTAATATTATAAAAATAATTGAATGGTGTTATGCAAAAAGCGTTCAACCCACAAAACATGAAAATTAGAGTTATCCCACCTAAATAGTAGAAAACGTTGTTCCCCACAATGTGCAAAAATGATTAACTGTTCAAAACCTAATAAAATAAAAAATTCTAAGGTAGTATTACATTTATCAACTATCATATTACTGATTTTGCCAATTATCTCAAAACCAGCCACCTGCAGCTTAACTCTTTTTTGCATAACACCACACAATTTTAGTTTAAATTTGACATATCAAATTTTATCTCTCCCAAAACTATTGATAGGCCAGGGCCAAAGCCATTGAAAATGGTAAAAAAATTTAGAACAGGATGACACCCATTGCAAAAGGAAGAAAATATTAAAAAAAAAAAGAGAAAAAATAATTTACGGGCGATTTGAGAGCGAGAAAGGGTAAGGGGGTGAACTTTTAAGGATGAAAACTACAACTCCTATCGAAAAAATGTAAATGGCAAAGTTGCAGGTAATTTATTTACACTTTTTTCACATAACCTAAAAATATCTGCGAAAAATCAAAATAACCGACCTTTTTGGTTTTTTATTTCTAACTCCCACAAAAAACATTTTTTTCACGAAATTTGGTGAAAACTTACCTTCTTATGTCCCAAAAACGCTCTAATTTTTTCGATTCAAAATATTTATTTTTTCCCCTTATTTTGATATTATATCGAAAAATCTCAAGTCAAAAAAAGTTGCTTTTTAAAAAAGTTGGTGCGCTTTTTGTTCATTGAAACCTCTACTTTTTTATATTTTCTTCTTTTTGCAATGGGTGCCATCCTGTTTTAAATTTTTTTGGTCTCAAAAATTGTCGGCTCTAGTGTATGAATAAATTCGATTGGCGATAAACAAAATCTATAATAAGGTTGTTGTGAACAAAATTCAATTTAATGACAGGTTCTTCAAAATTTGACAGCTTATTATTTCAATAATAAAGAATATCCTGTCAAAATTTGAAGTTGATCCTATTTTAGTTTTTGAGTAAAAAAATTAGGATTACATAAAGTTACGATTTTTTAAGAGATTTTTACATAAGTTAAATGGACTCGTCGGTAAAAACATGAATACAAAAATCTATATCTCGACAACCAGAAATGTCAGTGTTATGAAAAACTGTCATAATAATTATCAAAGTCTTATAAATACCTGAACCACATTTCAAATTAATCCTGTTTTTGGTTTCTGAGATAATTAATGTTTTAAATCTAGTTATATTTATTTTTATCTAGTGTTATCACCATGCAACTTTTTTGAAATACATAAAAACATATTTTTAATTATCTCTTCGAAAAAATGAAATTTAGGATTTAATTTTTAAACAATATTTTTTTTTACAATAAAAAAAAAAATTTAATTTATTCGTACCTTATTCATTGGGCTTTTGGGAAAATGTTTCGAATAAAAGTTGTTAACATATTTATAATGAACAACTTTTATCTAAGCATTTGTTCTAAAACCGTATGAATAAGGCTCAAATCAATTATAAAATTTAATTATATAGTTTCTTATAATTACAATGCTTTTTTTCCACTGTCTCCTATATCGTAAAAAAGCATTGTAAGATTCTAAGTACATATGAACTCATTCCATATTTCAACGAGTTGTGGAAGTTGCTCATTTCCGAGCATTTTAAAATCTTACACATGTATTTTCTGTTACATATAAGAAAGTTTCCGAATGAAACTTTTTGCAAATTTGCGAGTTGTTTTATTTGAAATATCGCACCTCGAATGGTGATGATTGTGTATGGGACAACTCGTTGAAATAGGGAATAATTTCATATAAAATTAGAATCTTACAATGCTTTTTTTACGATATAGGAGAGAAAAAAAGCATTGTAAGATTCTAAGTTCATATGAACGTAGTCCATATTTCAACGAGTTGTCCCATACACTATCACCATTCGAGGTGTGATATTTCAAATAAAACCGCTTGTAAATTAGCAAAAAGTTCCATTCGGAAACTTTCATCTATAAAATTTCATCTATAAAATTTAAGATTGATAACTTTATATCATTTATTTATATCTTCAATTAGGGCCGTGCTATTCGGACACAGGCGGATCTCAAAAACTATTGAAATTAAATAAGGTAACTATTCCAACCGAGTACTTTAGTTTTTGCCGCAATATGTGAAATGGTGAAGACACGCAAGAGACCCGCGTGTGTCCGAATAGCCATATCGCTTCAAATAGTATTTGCTAAAACTTTAAATGATTCTACACAATATTATAAAACATCTACGTTATTTTTTAATTATCTATCTAGTTATAAGTTTATTACCTGGATTAGATGGTGGTAACTCTTCAGAAAAACCACCAGATTCACTAGGACCTCTACGTTCTCTTTGTTCTGGACGTGGCCTTGAACCACCTCCACCACCACTGCCACCACCGCCGCCTCCACCTCCACCAGAGCCATAACCGCCGCCACCACCGGAACCACCACCACTTCGTGGTCCACCAGCACCACCACGATTCCAATCTCTGCCACCATCCTCATTACCAAAATTACCGTAATTACCCCGATTTCCACTTCTTTGATCTCTATCATTAAATCCACCACCGCGAGGTCCTCTACGGTCAAAGTTCTCACTACCGAAATCATCACCACCATAACCACCACCCCCTCCACGATTATTACCCCGAAAACCACTGGAGCCGCCACGATTACCTCTCCTATCAAAGCCACCACCTCGATCATTACGTTCTTCAGCTACATCTACTTTTATAAAATGTCCTTCCACATTCATAACTCCATCTAATGCTAATGCTCTTTCTAAATCTGTTTGTGTATCAAATTCAACATAACAGAATCCTTTAAATTTATCTGTTAGCCGATCCATAACCAAACGAACATGTTTCACCTCTAGATCCTGAAATATTTTGTTAATATCGCCTTGAACAATACCATTTGGTAAATTTCCGACATAAGCTTTAAATGGTGGAACCGTTGGTATTGCTTTTCGACCACGACGACCTCCATCTCTAAAAAATTTTCAAAAATACAATTAAAAAATGATATATACATTTGAATTAAATCCATGCGGACAAAATAATAGCACGCTTTCATCAATTGCGAGTAATACATTTCAGATGCAAAGCGTACACACTACACAGGATACCAACATGATTGTCCATGCCGGCAATAAATGATTTTAAAACGTGATTGCAACATTATTTGAATTAGCTTTTAATAAACAATATAAAACAATTAGTTAAAATAGATCTGTCTGATTTAAAACAATAATAATAAAACATTTTTAAGTAAAATCTACCTTGAATCTTCGTAACCACCTCGACCTGCCATGTTTAGATGGGACAAGGATAGTAGACACTCACACACGACTGCCGCGAACAACGCTTGCGCAAATTCGACTATGCTAAACTTGTAGACAGATGTAGCAGAGGCAGTACCCTTTTTTACAACTAACTTTTTTCAAACTAAACAAACACTGTTCTGTGAATTGAAACAAGGAGAAAACGTAACAGAATTATTCATTTGCGTAGTTTTGATTTATTGTAAAATTAAAAAGTATATTTGAAATTTTGGTTAATCATCACAAATATCAAACATACGAATTTAATTCAGAAAAATTTGTATAGGCTGAAACTTCATGTCAGTTTATTATGGAGATGGAGATTGAAGGTAGCCACATGGCGAACACCGATATGCAACAAAAATTTAAAAATAAGATTATGGAATCTACAATATTAGATTCCTTTACAAAACTAACAACAGACACGGATCGTGAACGAATTGAAGGTGGAACACGTTTATTAAAGCACTTGTCAGAACCTCAGGATAATGACAAGGTAAGTTCAATTGTTTTTTTTTTTTAAATAAAAACCACGAGCATGTAAATTATCTAACCTCAAACTTTTTTATTTATGTCGAATATTTTTTATTTTTAGAGTGAAAAAGAGTTTAATTATGTGTTTGATCGACTTTTTAAAGGCATTGGAACGTCACGCATTAATGCTCGGAAAGGGTTTTATACTACTTTAGTTGCATTATTAAATACTACTTCCATACCTTTTGATAAAATACTCGATGCTATTAAGAAACAGCTACAAATTAGTGGAGGCAGCTCCAAAAGTGTAAATATTAAATCAGTTCAATAATCTAAATCGATAAATACAATCTAATAATCTTTTTTTAGGAAAAAGCTGACCTTTTTATGGGCCAAATTTTATCAACTGGTGCAATTATTAAATCTGGATTATTTACAAAATTTCCAGTCGAGGATCAAAAAGAGTTATTACAAATTTTAATCAATGCTGGAAAACAACGAAGTTTTTTATCATTGGCTTCTTTTTCATTTTTAGTAACACTAATTGAAAATGTAAGTATATTTATCTAATAAGAACTTGTTACAAAACTATAAGAAAAAGGTATCAATCAAATTGGCTGATTTATTTAATACTAGCAATATCCGTTGCGGATTCCCGTAAAAATTATGTAAAGACCTTATAACTGAGCAATATTTCTTCCCGTTAAGGGAGATGGTCTTAAAACTGTTACACGTATTTACTTGATTATATATAATTTATAGGCTAAATATCAATTTTCTTGTCTCTAATTTTAAAATACTGAACTTTCATACAAACGCTCACCTAGTGTTTCATCCTTTTGAGGGTACATTTTCAAAAAAACCGAAGCTCTGACTCTATTTTATCTCCTTAAGGGTTGATTTTCGAAAAACGCTGAAACTTGTATTTGTTTCTTTACTATAACTGACCTACACAGACTTCGTACTGGAATTGTGTTTAAACTATTGGTTTTATGCAAAAAAATTTTATATAAAAGTTGTTTGTTTTTATTAGATACATATTTTTTTATATTTAAAGATTCTTTATGTCGCATCGTTTAATAGTTAGGTTTTTAGTGTGGCACTCGGGAATAGTGTAGTTTTCTATCAATGAAGGAATTTTTAGAATCGGTTCAGTAGTTCTAGAGATTACCCCCTAAATAGAAGTACTACCTGACCCATACAGGCTTCGTACTGAAATTGTGTTTAAACTATTGGTTGTGTGAAAAAATGTTCCATACAAAATTTGTTTGTTTATATTAGATAAACTTAAACTTTTTGTATTTGTAGATTTTCTCTATATCGTATTGTTTAAACAATATGGCTATTCGGACACAACGCGGGTCTCTTTTGTATCTTTAGTGTGAAGCGTTTAAAACCATTATAATATATTTTTTAACGGTCATACCCCAAGTTGGTCGGGTTTGTCTGTTTTTAGGCCCCCGCACTAAAAGGCGTTCTATATATTTCACAAATTGTGGCAAAAAACGAAAGTACTTGGTTGGAATAGTTACCTTATTTAATTTCAATAGTTAAGCATTATGTTAACTTTTTTAACCGAGTACTACAATCTTTCACTTCATCGGTCATATTCCGAGTCGGTTGGGTTTGCGTGTTTTTGGGCCCCCGCACTAAAAGGTGTTCTTTATATTTCAAATATTGCGGCAAAAACTAAAGTACTCGGTTGGAATATTTACCTTATTTAGTTTCAATAGTTTTTGCCACAATATCTGAACGTTAGTTTAATCTAAATTTTAACTCACGCTGGAGACCCGCCTGTGTCCGAATAGCATGGCCCTTGTTTCAAAATAGCATTCTATGCGGACACGAATTTAGTAGCTGCCGCGCGGATACGTAAGCATAAAACAAAAACTTTTTATAGTCTACGTTACTCGGGAAGAATAGTGTAGCAAAAATGGTCTAGTTTTGAAATACTAACATTTTTCTGGAGTTCTTATGAGATATTAACATTATTCTGGAAAATTTATTGTTTTCTATTTGAAAAACGCAAGCTGCTCATCAAATAATCTTGAAGGTCGATAAGGATGAAAATCAAGAACTCATTAATTTCGGATCATTTTTTCCAAAAATGCTTTTTTGAATTGTTGTCTATTGATAATTGAAGTTAATCTATTGATAATTAACGGTTAAGGATGTACGAACGCTGATGTATAGTCCACAAAATACTTCAAAATCCTATATAGTACATTCATAAAAGTCCACAATAATGTTTATTATTTTTTGTTGTAAGTTAAAAATTTAATTTAGGCCCGTCATACCGGGCCTAACAAAAAAATATATTTAATAAAAAAACCTTTCGGGTAATTAAGCAAGCTACCGCCGACAGAAATAAAATTTATCCAAAATCTGAGTTTTCTTAAATATCTTCTTTTTTAGACCCGTCAGACCGGAATTTTATTGGATCAAATCCTTTATTAATATTTCTATTTTCTATTGCGTTTCTCCATAAGAGCAATGCATTAAAATTAATTCAAGACCCCCCGTAACTCCTCCTGAAACTTTTATAATTGATTTACTTTTTACTTTTATAATATGCACTTCAACTACTTGTAAATAAAAAATCAAGCCTTAATCGTTTTGAAGCTTCAGTGCTCGTACATCCTTAAAATGAAATATTCTATATAAATAATTTAAGTTATATTCAAAATTAATCCAGGAAACCATGAAAAGTAAATTGATTGAAATTTTAAATACAAACAACTTTTATTCAAAACTTTTCTGTAACTGAATAGTTTTGTCTTAATTTTAACTCAAGCATCTGTAGATTAAAGAATCAAATAGTACCTTGGTATATGCATCATTCATTTTTATACATTTGGCCCTGTGAGAAAAGTAAAATAAACAATTCACGCATTGATAATATACTTGAGATATAAAGGATATTTAAAGAATTATCTCAATCGTTACATTTGTTTTGTAAATCGATGAATAAAAATTATTAATTTTTAAAGATTCTACCAATGGAACTATTTTTCCATAAGACCAGAGCTACAACATCAAAAACTCAACCAATTTAACTGAAATCCATTTGTTTTGTGGGAGATCTTTTATTAATTTTTATTTAAAAAAACTATGTCTTTAGACAATACAAGAAACATTCAAAGAAGTAATTTGGCCGCTGATGCAAGATGAGGTTTTGTTGCCATGGAAAGAACAACGATTAGATACTTTATGGTTTCTAATAATTGCACGTGACAAGTTTCCAAATTGTATTAAAAGTAAATTACTGAAAAATAAACTTGGTACTTCGGACATCATTGATGCAGAGTCACTACAAAATATTTGTGAACTTTTAATGGTAAGTAACAAATCTTAAACTCGTGAATTGTTATTCGTAATTAAAAATGAATGTAGAAGTGTATTGGTTTGGGTGCTTACACGCTTTCAGTGGTGTTTTTGGTGTTCAACTTGACTTGCTGTGTATGCTTACAGAGCGCGAGACGCTTTATCCATCGAGGTAGAACGGCAAAAGCGTGAGCGCCAAATCATGTCATGTGCACAGTGTAGCCAACTTAATCATCAAAAACTTCATCATCAATATCGAACCTCAATCAATAACCTTAGTATAACGAACCTCAATATAACGATTTCCTCGATTTAATAAATTCCTAGAAATCCCCTAGAACTGGCCGTAAGAGTTAATGCATAACATACCTTTACATTACGAATAACTTTTGTAAAAGCCTCTTTATAACGATTTTTCAATCACTGCAAAACATAAATAGAAAATATAATTAACCTCTGCATAAAGTAGAATATTTTATGCAGAGATTAATTATGCGTAAAGGTATGTTTTGCATTAACTCTTACGGCCAGTTCTAGGGTATTTCTAGGAATTTATTAAATCGAGGAAATCGTTATATTGAGGTTCGTTATACTAAGGTTATAACTGTATTATTTGTTCTTAGGCACCGCGCTCATAATTATGCCAAAACTATTGAATGTATGAACAAATGTTTCAAACTAAAGTTGTTTTTTATCAGATAAAGAATCAAAAAATTTGGAATATCTCCCTTAATATTAGAAAAATTGAAAATTTTATAAGAAATAAAGTTGTAGGTAATTAGTTTTACTAATATTTTGTTTTTTATCATATTTTCTGTTACACTAATATTTACAAAAATATTTACAATTAAAAATTGAAAGTTAAAATTGTAAATATCTTCGTACACATTAGAGTTTGAGAAAAATGATAAGGTAATGAATTGTAGCAAACATTATTTTCCACAATTTTGTTGCTTATACATTTTTCGATTGTTCTAATAATAAGAGAGATATTTTGTGTTTTCTTCTTTCTCTATGTCCCCTTCTCCTTGACTTATGCCATTTATTTATAAAATTGGCCTTGCAAATACCAAAATCATATCAGATACAACATTTCATTTTGATCAGACTAAAATTGTGACCATTAGTGAGTTATTTATGTAAACTAAGGAAATTCGCTAAGGTGACGCAGTTTCTGCAGAACGAATTTTTTTCTTTATACTTATCTAATATTCTATTTAAATAATTTAATATTACTGACTCTGGCCAATGAATTTTGGAATTAGTCAGGTAGTTTTATTTTGAAAAATCTGTGACCACCATAACTGTATATTTTCGTTTTATTGATTTATTTTAATTTTAAAATTTGTATTTATTTCAGAACACACCCATGTTAATAACATTACAACATCCATTTTATAGATTAATATCGAAAAAGTTAGCAAAATCAGAATATCTTCAACAATTCTGTTCTATATTAAATGGGCAATTAATGAAATACAATCGTAATAAGCTAATAATCAGTTTAGCAATTATGAATTACATTTTGGAAGATATTGAAGAACCAACCGAAATTTCTGAATTATTATTACCTAATGTAATCAAGGATTGTATTAAAATGTTACCAACAATCAAGCATAAAAAGGATGATGATATTAATATACAATTTCATGGTTTGATGATAACTTTAAATAAAAAGCTATCAGATGCCACAATGAAATCCAAAATCAAAATAACAATATTAAAAAAATTGTTATTTACACCGGGTAGCTTTATGTTTGAGAAAATAACAAATTCAAAAATTATTCAACAAATTGTAACAAATTTAAATACGGAAGGTGTTAAAAAATTATCAAAAATATACAGAAATATTATAATGGCAAGTATACCGAAAAATGAAGAGAATCCTAATGATATATGGTTAAATATTGAGCGTATTAATGCTGCTCATTCGTTAAACAGATTGTTAAGTCATCCAACGGTACAAAATGAAGCTGAATGGCGATTTGAACAACTCAAATTTCTATTGGATGTCAGTTTATTGAATCCTGTTGAGGGTCAAATAGGAACGGAATTAGCAGGTAATTTGTCTTTAATTCTTCGCCCGCAAAAATTGTGTAAAGACCTTATAACTGAATAACATAATATTTCTCCCCATCAAGGACTATAACTTATAGACTAAATATTAATTTTCATGTCTCTAACTTCAAAAAAACCGAAACTCTGACTGTGTATTTTATCCCCTTAAGGGTTGGTTTTCGATAAACGCTGAAACGTGTATTTATTTATTATAACTGACCCGCACAGACTTCTCACTGAAATTGTGTCTAAACTATTGGTTGTACAAAGTTTTATACAAAAGTTGTTTGTTTATATTATGTAACCATTTTTTAACCCGACTTCAAAAAAGGAGGATGGTTCTCAATTCGTCTGTATTTTTTTTTTTTTTATGTTTGTTACCTCAGAACTTCGTCATTTATGAACCGATTTTGAATTTTTATTTTTATTTTAAAGGGTTTGATTCCCGATTGGTCCCATTGTCACCAAATCGCATTCTGATGAGGGGATCTCCGGGAAATTGAGGAAAATCCTCATTTTATATGTGATAACCGATTTCTGCGAAATTTTTTTTTTTTTTTGAAAGGATATACTCATTCATAATGGGAAAATAAAAAAATTTTTTTAAAAACCGACTTCAAAAAAATTTTTTACAAAAAAAAAAACCGACCCCAAAAAAAAAAATTTTTACAAAAAAAAAACAAAATGCTTGTAAAAAAAACTGAAAATCTGTTATAAAAAAATGCACTAAAAATTTAAAAAAAAAAAAACGTAAAAAAAAGTGTTTAAAAAAAATTTACTAAAAATTAGTTGGTCGTTTAGTAGGTCTACCCATATTTAGACAAATAAAATCAGTTATAGAACTTCAAAGTCACTAAAAAGCGAGAAATAAAACCTATTTTGACAAAATGGAAACCCGACTTCTAAAATCAAATATTCTATAACAAAGATGCACTAAAAAGTAAAAAAATAATTGCATATTCTTGTGCCAATTTTAGTTCACCAAAGCAAAAATTTTTAAATATATATGTACAATTATTGTTATTTTTGGAGGCGGTGTTCAAAAGTTATGTGAATTTCTCTATGTTGACACCGCCTCCAAAAATAACAATAATTGTACATATATATTTAAAAATTTTTGCTTTGGTGAACTAAAATTGGCACAAGAATATGCAATTATTTTTTTACTTTTTAGTGCATCTTTTGTTATAGAATATTTGATTTTAGAAGTCGGGTTTCCATTTTGTCAAAATAGGTTTTATTATATTTAAAGATTTTCTCTATCTTAGAGTTAGGTTTTGGCGAATTTCCTGTATATTTTTGTCTGTAATCGGTCCCAATTTTAATCCGATTGGAATGAAATTGGGCATATGAGGTGCTTTGGTTATTTGAACGGTCAAGTTCGTTAATGGGCATAATCGGGCAAGGGGAAAGGTGGTTTAGAAGGAGGATGAAACACAAAATTTGGCATATCTCCCTTAATATTCTAAAAATTTATAAGAAGTAAAGTTGTAGAAAATTAGTTAAACTAATAATTTTGTTTCTTATTATTTTTTCTGTTACACTAATATTTACAGAAATATTTACAATTTAAGATTGAAAGTTAAAATTCTAAATATCTCTATAATTAAGCTACCGCCGACAGAAATAAAATTTACCCGAAATCTCAGTTCTTTTCTTAAATATATTTTTTTTAGACCCGTCATACCGGAATTTTATTGGATCAATCTCTTTATTAATATTTCTATTTTCTATTGCGTAATTTTTTTTTTATTCGTCTTATTTTTTCCAAGTGAAAATGATCAAAATATAGGTTTTTCCATAAGAGCAATGCATTAAAACTCGAACTTTAATATTAAATAATTAATTCAAGACCCCCGTAGGCTCCACTGAAACTTTTATCATTGATTTATATGATGCAATTCAACTACATGTAAACAAAAATCAAGCCTTAATCTTTTTGAAGCTTCAGTGCTCGTACATCCTTAATTGTCATTATTTTGAAAATATTTTATAAACATTTTAATAAAAAAACGATCGGAAATTTTATTGTCAAATTTCTAATCAATGTTGTATTAAAAATATTTTAGGTGCACTAAAAGAATGCTTCTATCATGCTCTCGATCAAAAATTATCCAAATTACAAGATGTAAAAGATCTATTATCACAATTGATATACTATATAAATGATAAAATGTCTGAAGATAATGACGAAACTAAAGTGTTTCGAAATTCATTGAGTGCCGAAGCAAAAGAACATTGGAATAAAATGATCAAACTTGTGAAAAAATTAGAAAAACGTGCAAGTAAAACCAATAGTGATGTCATAACAATATTTCATACATTACTGTTACATATGGGTCTGCAATTATTCATTGAAAAGAAATTAGCAATCAACACACTTGAAGAATTGCACAGTTGTTATAAACGAGCTGAAACGAAACAAAATGATAAATCATTGAACGGAACGCTATTGAATAGTGATAATACCACCGAAGATGGAGAACCGTACTGGGTTGAAGTTATAGTTGATTTATTCTTAAGTTTATTATCACGTAATAATCACTTATTTAGACGAATTATCAATTATGTATTCCCAAAATTGTGCCCATATTTATCAACAACGGCGATTCATCAAATATTAAATGTATTGGATCCAAATAATGATAACAATCCATTTTTATATCAAGATTCAGACGATGATGAATCTGATGGTGATGAAGAAGAAGAAGAAGAAACAGGTAAGCACGGAAATCTGATATTAATTCAAACATGTTTATTTCAGTGGCACCAATGTACGGGTAATTATAATTATCTGTCTACCAAGCTTTATAAAATCGACTAAATTTAGGGAAAAATCCCTCAATCGGGCAGCGCTTATATAGCAAAATGGCGTCCTAATCTAAGATTCTTAGTATCTGTCAAGTGCCCTGGAAGAAAACTAACTTAGATATTCTTAGCTTAGTAAATTGCAGTAATAATAATAATTACAATTAATTATTACCCAGAAGTGTCGCTATTTTGAGAAAAACTGTAGATATAGGCCAATATCTCCATTACCGTGCACTTTAGACAAAAAATGGTAATATTTATAAATTGATTTTGTAAACTAGCGTCTATTTATTTCCATTGTTAGTATGATTGCCTTTCGGTTATATTATACCAACGGAAGCGACTAGCGTTTACTGTATTTGACATTTAAGTAATATGTCTGAACATTCATATATCGAACCCACGATCTCTGGCATTCTAGACCAATGCTCTACCAACTGAGCTACCTTAAGGTAGAGAATTGGTCTAGAATGCCAGAGGTCGTGGGTTCGATCCCCATCCCTAGATGTGTATGATTTATCATATCAAGCATTTGATGTCAAAAAATGGTAATAACCTTCTTGTAGATATTGGATTTCCTTTTTTTTTATCACTTACCGTTTACGTTTTACAAATTTACATTTCGTTCCACACAGGTAAAGAAGAAGCTTCAAGTGAAGATCATGACTCTACCAAAAACGATGATGAGAGTGATTTATCTGATATTGATGATTATGAAGATGAGCCAGTCAATGATAAATTACGTATGGCAATACGAGAAGCACTCGGAAGTGCTGCTAATCAAACAGACGAAGAATCAGACGTTGATATTGATGATATTGATGAAGAAGAGGGTAAACGTTTAGATAAAGCATTATCGTTAGCATTTCGTAATATAAAAGGTGATAAAAAATCAAAAAAACAAAGTAAAGATGAACGTACCCTAACACATTTCCGTGTTCGTGTTCTGGATTTAATTGATTTATATTTGGATTCTGAACCAACGTTGGGAAATGTTTTAGAAATTATGATACCCTTATTGCGTACTCTGGAATTTAGTATAAAGGATTTACATCAAAAACCTTTAGAAAATCGTTTACGTTCTACATTAAAAAAATTAACAAATTTAAAGAAATTAAATCTAAATAAAGATGATGTCACTGAAGGCCAATTGGGTGATTTATTAAAATCATTTTTAGATAAAGGATCAATTGCAGGACCGATATTTAAAGATATGGGTGATATAATTACGAAATGTTGTATATTTATAATTAAATCAAATTTATTGTTGCACAAAAATAATGAAACGACAAATTCATCAATCAACAATTTAATCAAAGAATATTTAACGTTATTTTTTGTACAACGTGATTGCTTATTACCAAGTATATTATTTAATGAAATATTACAATTAGTATGGGATAATAATTGGTCGTTAGTTCCATTATTAATCGATTATGCATTTAATTCACAAATACGACCATTTCGTCGTAATCAAGCGTTATCATTTTTAATAACATTTTATAAAAATCAACGTTTATTAATACACGATTTAACAAAATGCCATCAAATCGAGAAAACAATTAGTGTTGAATCGATTACACTATTACAGAATTTAGCAAATAATCCAAAAGATTGTATGGTGAAAGAGAAATTCATATATTTATTAATGACATTGTTACATATTATAAATAATGTACATAAGCAACATCGTGTTCCGAGTGTTATCGATTGGGGACAAATTGGCCAAGCTGTTACAAGTTATCGGAGTAGTGTAACATTGGCCAAAGATGCCAAACAAGCGTATAATAAATTATGTGTGGTGTTGGGTATATCGAAAGTATCATCTACAACTACTGGTGCTAAACAAAATGGTAATGGAATTATGACACAGGAATTACAAAATGGAAATGTCAATGGAGATGATCATATAAGGTAGGCTCTTTTATATGTAATTTTAAAATAGACCCAATCTGACACAAACAATGTATAGTGTATCTATCGCTGTCTATATGCAGTGTATTATGATATGGTGTACTTTGTTACACTTAAACTGCATTAAAATCGAAGACGGGGTTGATACGTTCTCACTACAGACATTTGTTCACATAGTTGTCTTTGCTGGGGACGAATTAGCTCTACTGCCTGTAGAGTGCAGTTTGGGTGTAACAAAGTACATTATATCATGGTATACTGTGCATAGACAGTGGTAGATGCACTATACATTGTTTCTAGATTGGGTCTATTTTAAAATAGAAGTTGTATATTTTAAAAAGATATACTTACAATCAGGGATTCTAATCGAACCGAAACTCGGTTAAAACCATTTTAATTTACGTAACCGTTACCGAAATATTTATATTTTTATATTACCGTTATATTTTTTTTGTGTATGAGATAAATTTGAATTTTTTGCACAAATATTAACCACAAATTCCACAACGTCGATCCACGCTCTTTTGTTTTCTTAGTTTATGTTTATTTTTTATCACTAACATACATGTGGACCGCGGTTCCTTATCAGTGCGTTCCACTAAGCACTCACAACAATCACGCTCACGACCGCGGATTTTCCCGTTCCACTTGCTTGCGAGCGTTACAATCACAAACCCAAGTGGAATGGACTTTGGAGTGTTTTAACCGTTGATATAAACATTAAAAATTGCAAGCTTGAAAATAAGTCAGAAGCTTAAAGAGGTTATGTTATAATTTGTAAGCCTTAATAATAATCTTTAATAATTATTGACCAACTTGATTTATATGAAAGTAAATTTATTTATTTATTTAAAATTTATATAATAAACCTTTTTCAATTTCTTTTTTTAGTGAAAGTGGTACAAACACTGATAAAAATAAAAAACAGATGAAGAAACAACGGCAAAAAGCAAAATCAAAAAAGAAAGATTTACAAATCTTAAAAAAACAAGCAAAAATGTTGCGTATGCAAGCAATGGAAAAAGGTTTAGAAGAAATATCATTTGCTGGTGCGCCAGAATTTACAAACGTAGTCGAAGAAAATGATGACGATAGCGTTATAAATGAGAGCCCGATTAAGAGAAAAAGTGGAAAGCGAAAACATAGTCTACAAAATGGCAATGATGAATTACAATCTAAGGAAAATGATAGTAAAATACATAGAAAAAAATTAAAAAAATAATTCTCTATGTTTTTTATGAATAATATATATATATAAAATATTGTTTTTATTAATAAATATATTTTAAAGGAATTTTGTGTTTCATTCTCAAGACCTGCTTTAAATATTAAATGATCTTTGACAAAAATATTTTATAGATATTTCATCTGACCCCCGGGCACAGTTTTTGTGAACATTTTGTGAGAAATATCTATACTGTTTTATGTGTAGATATTGTACTTTTTTTATATATTGGACTTTTCAGCTGAGTGGATAGTCATTTTTATACCCAGTATATGTAAATATACAAGGTATATTAAGTTTAGTCCCGACTTTGTAACGTTTGAAAATATTGATCGTAGGCATGAATGTTTGGCATATGTATTCATAAAATGGCCTAATTCGGCCATTTCTGCATGCCCGCCCGTCTGTCTGTCTGTCCGTGGACGCAATAACTCAAAAACGAAAGGAGAAAACTGTCAATTGGCAAAATCGGAACGTGTCTCCTCCCACCAGAGGGAAAAATATACACTTTGTAATCGTAAGAGATAGAAAAAATTTAATACCAAAAATCTTCTTTTAAAAAAAAACAACTTTTGTTTGAAAAATTTTTTTTATAAAATCTAGTTTTTCATAATTTGTGCTCAAAGAGTAAATGGCATACTATTCATAGTGGAATGAAGGCGGACATATGTAGATACATAACATCTCATATACTATTGGTATACCCAGTAAAGGTATTAACAATTCGAACATTGATATACAACTCAGTATGTACTGGATATTCAAACAATTCAGTTAGTTGTTACATTACTTGTTTGTTTTTTTTTAAATTTAAACCATATAGATTTTCAATTGTGCAATTATCATAAAATTTTGACTTATGTAAATTGATATTTTATTTATTACTAGCTTATACCCGCGACTTCGCAGGCCAGAATATATATATATATGTATATATATATATCTTTAATAACTTTTCACTGAATGAAGATATCGTCATAATTTTTTTTAGTAAGTAAAACAAACAAAAATTGATCAAAATCGATCCAGTAGTTTTTGCGTGATGCGCGCACAACGAAAACCTCTATCATTTTATTTATATAGATGTGTACTGAGGTTGTGTTACATTTGTATTCACGCTCACAATCGCTATTTTAAGGCGTTTCAATTAGATGTGAGGGCTTTTAGAGGCAAATGAAACGATGTTGTAATGCTTATAAGCGCTTAAAGCATGTAAGCGTACAAATGCAACGCAACCTTAGAATAAGCACTTTATGCTTAGGGGCCATCAATAGATTACGTAACGGGGAGAAATAGAGTGTTATTTGTTACGATTCGTTATAGGGGGAGGGTACTGGTCGAAAAAAATATCGTAATGCCAGCAGTACACACTCGGCGAGACATTTGTAAGGCGAGGAGCCGCGAGTGGAGCTGTGTATACTCTCAACGAGTGTTCGACCTACAATAAAGTTCTCGTCAGTTAGTCAAAGAAATTACGTTGGTATACCTGAAAAATGACATTATTAAATTAAAAATTACGGAGTAGTAATTTTTTGATTAAACTATTAAAAAAAAAAAAAAAAAAAAAAAAAAAAAAAAATACAGACGAATTGAGAACCATCCTCCTTTTTTGAAGTCGGGTTAAAAATAATGATTATTCAAATGAGTAATGAAGGACACTAAAAGAATTAAAAAAGTATTCATAAATTTATACAGTTCTTATTAATTTTCGTGTTATACTATTACGATTAGAGGGTATAATTAAAGCGGTTGTTAGTTGAATATTTAAAAATGGCGGTTGAACGTTGAATCGAATGTAGACGAGAGTGATCTACGTGTGCATATCAAATGTATTAACCACTCGCTTTCTTTGACTCGTGTTAAAAAAAACCGACTTTTAATGGCACGATGGCGAGTCGACACAAGGCAGACCGAGCGTTGCGAGTTCACTCTCGCGCTGGCTATATCTGGTGTTGCCTCGCCGAGTGTGTACAGCCGGCATCAAAGATTTAATAGTGTCAAACCAAGATAGCAGATCAATTTTCGTGATCTATTGAGAAAAGTAGGATCTGGGTAAAGCTACCAAATGGTCATGAATGAATGGAATCTATTTTCTAAATTTAGTATTATTTCGAATACATTTTTCATGTACAGAAAAATGGATTTGTTTTATTCACAGCTATGCCATGATTTTTTCAGAAACTTTAAAAAAAATCCATTATAAATAAATAAAAAATTTCAAGATTTATTAACCAAAATAAATTTTTATTTATACAAACGAATTTTAATACATGGGCATCACAAAGTTTGGGCACAAAAATTAAATTGTCTACAAATATAAATCACATCGAATACGCCTTAGATGTTTTCTATTTAAAAAAAAGGATTGAAACGAGATAATTTGCAATTAAAAGCAAAGTGCCTAATATCTGGCGTAGTTCGAATCAATTAAACTTAAAAATAACTCGAAATTCTCTGGAAGCCGTTGAACATGTCGATTTGACCGTTCATCCAAGGTTTAACGAGCATCAAGATATTTTTAAGTTTAATTGTATGATAATCAAGTGAAGAACGAGGAACAATTTTCGTCCTACAAATTCAAGTATCCCATCCTCAATGTTCAACGGCTTCCAGAAAATTTCGATACCGTTTTCCAAAATTTTATAATTAAAAAAGTTGGGCGTCTTTTCAAAACGAAGCTACTTACAAAGTACCAGCTTGATGCTCATCATCCTGAAAAACCCTTTGGTCTCCCGGACTATTAGTTTTAACTTTTTCTCACTCATTTACTTGTGATATGACCTATTAAACCCCACATAGATATTCCAAGTGCCTGACATCTGCGTTAGCTTTTAATTGCAAATATTTTTTAAATTGTATTTCTATAGTACACTCAAGCTAGACAGTTCATCCATATAAACAAACGAAATCGCGTGATCATAGCATATGGTGCAATATGATTGGTTCTTTTGATAACTTGGTCCTTTAAATCTGAATTAACGCAAGTCTCAGTTCATTCGTATATATTTGTTCTTGTTAATTATTTTTATTGTTTCCTTTCGTTTATTATATTTATAACAAAATAATGTGATTACAAAACGATGGAACAAAGGTCTGTTTTGCCATATGTTCACGTGCTCAGTGAATTTATTTGTTGAGAACGATGAACTATCTAGCTTGATTTTACTATACGCTTTAGAATAAAAATTAATAGCAATAAAAAAATATATTTCGCAATAAGAATATTTAAAAAAATATTTTATCTAAAATGAACCCGAAACAGTTTCTGTAATTTTTTTCGCAGTATTGCTGCGTCTACATCTATGATATCGTATAACGATTTATTATTGAATTTATATACAGTCAAAACCGGCTATACCGACATCGGTTAACAACGACGGATCGGTTATTACGACCAAACAGCAAAGTCCCGCTGAATCCCCATATAAACACACTGCTTAAAACAACATCGGATAAAGTGACGTATCGCTTAAAGCGACGAACCATTATCATATACATAACTATACCTCATCGGCTATAAAGGCCAACCGTCTTACTTTTCAGTAAAACAAAACATTATTTTAAACCTTATTCTAATGAAATAAGCTACAATAAGAATTATTTTGTCTTATTATTAGCTATGCACTTTCTCCCACTCCACCCGACCTCTTGCGTGCTCTGTGCCATTGACCTTGCATGTATTACGACATATTAAGTGCGAATAGCAACAGTCGACAGATCATGCGTATCGTTTCGATTTTGTTGGTGCGTTTTTAAGTCACCATGTCGTAAAAAAAGAGGAAAGTGTTTAATATGGGGATTAGAAAATGGTGAATCAAATGGGGATATTGCAAAGGAATGTGTCGTCACACACTCAACGAATACAATACAATATCAACGATTTGGAAGAATAAGGACAAAATAAAAGTTCTTTTTGAAAACAATTCTTTGAAAATTAAACGGTTGAGGGTATCTGAACATAAAGTTATAGAAGAGGCTTTATTAACGTGATTTATACATCAGAGGACACACAACGTTCCAATAAGTGGTCCGGACCTTCAACGCGCTCGTCATAACATTGTGTCTGGAAAAGTTTGTGGTGAGTGAAGGGACCACTCATAAGTGGCCTGCACTGTCCGAAGGTTACAACCTAGAGGAAATCTTTAATGCGGATGAAACCGGACTGTTTTTTAATTTGACCCCTAAGAAGACACTTAAATTCAAAGGTAAGCAATGCAAGGGTGGGAAATTGTCTAAATCAAGACAAGTGTTGGTTGCAGCAAATATGACTGGATCGCGTAAAGAAAAACTTTTAGTGATCGGAAAAGTTAAGAAACCACGTTGCTTTAAGAATAACGTACAAAAACAACACAAGTAAAGTGTAAAGTATAAGTTGATAGTATAGTTATAATAAACAACTTTTATCCGAAGCATTTTTCGAAAACCGAATAAATAAGGCACAAATCAATTATAAAATGATAAGTCGATTTTTCATATGTATATCGCTTATAACGACTATCGGATATAGCGTCCTTAGTTATGTGGTCCTTTCAATGTCGTTATATTCGGTTTTGACTGTATATATAATTTAAACCAAGTGAAACACTCCAAATTTTTTATTTTCTTGTACAATAAACGAAAAGTGGTTTTATGTTATACCCGGTAATATATATATATATATATATATATATATATATATATATATATATATATATATATATGTATATATAGTTCCGACTTTGTAACGGTTGGAAATAATGATCTCACAAAGGTAATTTTGGTACAGTTGTTCATAGAAAATAGATTAGGTTCAGGTCTTCATAAAATTAGCGCATAATGTCCGCCAGTCGATCTGTGCGTAAACACTCAAAAACAAACTGAAATTTTGCGCGTGTGTTATAGAGAGCTAAAAAGTTACGTAAAATTCGTGAATAGACAAAAGCGGAACGTACATCTCCCTAGTCAGGGGAAATGCAAAAATATCTATCTTTGAAACCGTAAGAGATTGGACACAAAACTAAAGACAAAAAATGTTCCTTTAAAGACGTACGAGCACTGAAGCTTCAAAAAGATTAAGGCTTGATTTTTTGTTTACATGTGTTAAAGTGCATATAAATCAATTATAAAAGTTTCAGGGGTGGGGGTTACGGGGGTCTTAAATTAATTATTTAAGTTCGAGTTTCAATGCATTGCTCTTATGGAGAAACCCATATTTTTGCACATATTTTGATAATTTTCACTTGTAATAAAATAAGTTGTTGTATTCACTTGTTATAATGTAAACTTTGAGACGCTATGTATATTACTAGTACTTACACATGGCCACAAAAGTAGCGCTCATTTTTCAAAATTTTATAATTGATTTGCACCTTATTCATCGGTTTTCGAACAAATGATTCGAATAAAAGTTGTTCATTATAAATATACTAACAACTTTTATTTGAAACATTTTCCCAAAAACCGAATGAATAAGGTACAAATCAACAACAAAATTTTGAGAAATTAGCGCTACTTTGGTGGCCATGTGTACTATCGGTCACTAAAGTATCGATGTTTTTTTCAATATTTTATACATGGAGACTAGTCAAACGGGAGAATTGACAAAATATGTCAACGTAATAGTAGAAGTTATATTTACTTTTTGTGCCACTAGCGTCGCTAGCTTTCCTTTTGCACCGAAGTGAATATAGTATAATAAATAGGAGTGAAGTATATATTTGTCATTTTGTTAGACTTATTCTTAAAAAATAAAAGTTTTATTTAATATCTGATTCCAATTCATCTTTAAATTGATTATAATATTTCTACTTAATTTATTTGCATTTTTACAATTCCAACTTTACAGGTTACTATTTAATTATTCGATGTTTTATAATTATTTTGTTTTTTATTGTTATGTAATTATTTTGCGAATTTTTAACTATCCCTTACTTCAACTAATTACTTTATTTCATTTATTAAAAAAAGTATTTTATTAGAAAAATACTTTGGCTGCAAATAATTTTTATAATACTACATAAATGCGTCATGTTTTTTAATTCAAACTCGCGTCTTATACTCTCTCCACTGTTTCCGGTGCAGAATGAACACTACTGACATCTTATTTTTGTCAATTATTTGCTTACATGGAGTTCGGACTCCTTGTCTAGTCTCCATGATTTTATAGTTGATTTGTGCTTTATTCATTAAGTGTTTTGGAAATTGTTTCGAATAAAAGTAGTTTAGATATTTATAATGAACAACTTTTATTCGAAACATTTTTTCGAAAACCGAATAAATGCACAAATCAATTATTAAATTTTTGAAAATGAGCGCTACTTTTCTGGCTATCATGAATAGCAGAAACTGAGAATTTTAATGCAAATGAGACTCAAATTATTGTTGAATTGAACAACCTCGATTTAGAAGTGGATTCATTTGATTGAATTAATCAAAATGAATTAATCCATGTTTTTGACTCGCCCAAGGCGGCAAATTCTGATATTTGAACATAATATGACCTAAGTTTTAGCTTCAGTTTCTTAATGTTTACCATCTGATTCTAACTGTAAGTTAAATAGTAAAATTATTACGAAATTTGGAGTGCCTGAATGTGACCCAAGGTGTTTTCTGTAGTAATTATTTCACATTATTACCGTAGCTGTAGTGGTAGCTGGAAGATCTTCCATCAAATCGAAAATTATTACAATGGGCCAAGATCCACTTCGACATTTAACGTTAATTATAATGGAGAACAGGGTAGGAATAATTACATTCAGGTAGTACCACACCACAGATACCACAAGGGTCAAATGTGTGCTCTGTGTGATTTGACTTCAGTAGTATTTAAATTTGGGAACGCCGCGTAAAAGTAAGAGAGGTAGAAATAAAACTTTTGCGCAAGCATCAATGAGTTACATGTGTGTTTACTAAAATACCTGAGTTAAAATTATTAATATTTCATTGGAAAGACATTATGTGATAAATGTAACTGTATTAATAAAAATTACTATATGTTTATATGTTTTGTAATATAAAAATGTGTATAACATTGATATCCCCACATGCCGCATCCGAGGTATGTTTGAATTTTGCGCGCATCATAACCTCTTTGATGGCGTTGCCACATGTAATTAACATAGTATATTTTTGGTAATTATTTGCTAATTACTCTTATCACACTCTCTGAACCTGGATTTGTGAGTAACCAAAATGTTCAAAAATTTTTTTTCTTTTTGTTGATACCACTTTCATTGTAACCTGAACGGTACTTTTTGTGAAATAAAATCTGTGATTTCTCATAAGGATCAATGGTAAAGGCAAATATTTTTTTATATTAATATCTTTTTTCTGGTTTTCTGCAGCTATTTAAAATTTGAACTGGTTCATTATCTTATTGTAATGTACTAGCATGCCAAGTTTTATTAAATTCTGAACAGTAATTCTATAACCGAAGGTACTATCTTAAAGGGCGCAGTTTAATAATGTTTGTGCATATAGATGTGGAGCGACGCGAATCGTTAAGTGTCAAATGTCTGGTTATAAATTTTAATAGCCTCACAGATTTTGGCGCCCCTCAAATTGTGACACCCTTAGGCCCGGGCCTCAAGGGTCTGTAGGAATATACTAAGATATCCTGGTATATTTGAACTAAAATTTACGCTATAAAAATAAAATACAATGAATAGGGATTTCAATCAAAAGTTTATGTTGCCTGAATATTTAATAAATGAGTTTGTTGGTAGTTACCAGGTAACTCAGGGAAACATGTACTATGCTCATAGGTATCGAAATATTGAAGAAATCTAAGATTTAGAATCGAGTACATTGCAGGCCTAAGTCTAAATCCGGCACTGGTTGCTCAGTTCAACATTAGTACTAATAATCAATCAGATAACAAAATTACTATAAAAAATCGATTTCCATTAAAATCCTCAAGACGATAATATATCCACACATAAAATAAGATTTTTATCCAAATAACGGATTGATCAACAATATTTAATAATTATTATTGTATTGAAAAATATGATTATAAAAAAAATGGTCCATTTTTTCCAATACTAATTTACTTATGATATTTTTTTTTTAAATGCACTGCATAAAATTGTTTATATTTTATAGTGATGCAGTCACAAAATTTGTTCATTCTTTAAATGTCTGGATGCCATTATATACCATCTTTATTTGAAGAATACCTGGTGCATTGTGAAGCATGCTCCTGAAACATAAACCATATTGTTAAATCAAAGAAAATTTTTACTTTTTAGTTCACAAGAACACACAGGTCATCTAAGGACGTTCATTTGCTACGCTAAAGTCAAATGAGTACTATCTTTAATAAAATTTAGGAGGATCACTACATAATTGAGCTATTCAATTCACTAAAAAAAATTTTTTATCTACTATTAAGAGTCAAGTATGAACGTCCTTAAATTCAAGCAATGTTTATGTCATAAAAACAAACAACTTTTGAACATTTTTTTTCATAAGTCCCACAGTTTTGGTGTAATTACAGGTGGCATAAATTTTATATTTACGACAGAAATATTGGATACATGAAAAAAAGTTTGAAACAAAAGTTGTTTGTTTTTATGAGCTAAACATTTTTTTGTATTTAAAGATTTAGCCTATCATGCACGAATGCATGCAACAAAAATATAATTATTGCACTATGTTTTCCTCTTTAAACTATGTGCAACTTTTGTTTGAAACATTTTTGTTCTAAAATGCATATTTCAAAAAATATTTAATTGGTAACTTTTCAACTGAACGCACGGTAAAAGAACTTTAAGAAATATGTGATTTAAGGATGTACGAGCACTGAAGCTTCAAAAAGATTAAGGCTTGATTTTTGTTTACATGTAGTTGAAGTGCATATAAATCAATTATAAAAGTTTCAGTGGGGGTTACAGGGGTCTTTAATTAATTATTTAATGTTAAAATTCCGAGTTCCATATTTTTACACATATTTTGAGATATTTTGATAATTTTCACTTGGAATAAAATAAGACGAACAAAAAAAAAAACTACGCAATAGAAAATAGAAATATTAATAAAGAACTTGATTGATACAATAAAATTCCGATATGACGGGCCTAAAAAAAAGATTTAAGAAAACAACTGAGATTTCGGGTAAATTTTATTTTCTGTCGGCGGTAGCTTAATTACCCGAAATCTCTTTTTTTTTGCTAGGCCCGGTATGACGGACCTAAATTAAATTTTAATTTTAACTTACGACAAAAAATAATAAACATTATTGTGGACTTTTATGAATGTACTGTATAAGATTTTGAAGAATTGTATAAATGGACTATATCTAGTGCTCGTACATCCATCAACCCTGTGACCAAAAAATATGTACAGAAATACTTACATCAATATCTTTTTTCGAGAAAAGTTGATTACAGATAGGACAATTAATTTGTGTTGTTGATTTAGTAACATTTGGATTCTTTTTTCGAATATTTCGTTTCCGTCCCATCATTAGAGGAGGTGATACTCGACCACGTTTTATAGCGTCAAGTTCTTCATTTACGTTTGACGATTGATCTGATATCAGTGACTTAGACGTATTTAGTGGCATATCTATTAAAGTTGTTTCTTCACTATCGCTAATATCACAAACGATAATATCTTCCAACTGAGATTGGTTCTCTACATTTTTACTTTTAAAGAATCGATTTGCTTTATACTTTTTCGGTGTAGGTGTTTTCGATTTAAAATCATCCAAATCATCTATTATTCCTATGGAATCTTCATGTTTTCTTTTGATAGTAATTGTTTTCGAAGTATTCAAATTTTCATTCGACTCTGATTTTTCTGTTTTATCTTCGCTATTATTTATATCGGTTTTATTATCATCCGTTAATATAGAATCAAAAATTGCATTACGTTTTTGTTCGTATTTTGATAATACACTACGGACAGCCTTGCTAGGTTCCTTTACTTTATTAGGTTCTATTGTTTTCTCACTATTCTCTTTTTTCTCATGGGTCAACGGTTTTCTGGCGAGTTTTGTTTTTAAATCATCAAATTTATCGGGAGTATCCTCTTGATAATATGTTGGTTTTTTAGAAACCCGCCCTGATCGAGTTATCTCAACTGGTGCCGTTGAACTAGTACTTTCATTATTTGTTATGTTATCTAATACGGTGGTACCGACATGAAGTGGAGAACCGATTTCAACTTTAGCTGGTGATAAATGTTGTTGCGCTTGTAGTAGTACCAATTGTTGTTGAAAAAATTTCCCCATTAATTCAAGTTTCACTTTGAATGGTACATTTAATTGTTGAACTGTTTCAAAATATACGCTTGGATGATTATTTACAAAATCTTCGTTTATTTCAATCCATGTCATCGATTTGTATTTATTGACAAGCCGATGATAGTTTAATTTTTTTTCATGTATTGTTTTCTTCTGTTTCATAACTGAATCGAGCTTTTCAATTTCACTCATTGTAATCCTTAAATTAACCAATTATTATGACAATGCGGTTCGTTAGTAACCCAATCAAATTGGATTAAATAAAATTTAGTTTAAAACAAGTAACGTAACAACTAACTGAGTCAATTATTTGAATACCCAGTATATACTGAGTTGTATATCAATGATTGAATTGTTAACAATTCGCTTTCCGAAGAACATTTAATCACAAATTATGAGAAAACTATTGAGTTAATGAAAAAAATTTTCAAACAAAAGTAGTTTATATTAAAAAGAAGATGATTTTTAGTTTACAAATTTTTTTTCCAACTCTTACGGTTTCAAAGATGCATATTTCCCCCATGGCGGGAGGAAACACATTCCGATTTTGCCAATTAACGAACTTGATCTCACTTTTGTGCTATAGAACACATACAAAATTTCAGCTCGTTATCTCTTTTCGTTCTTGAGTTATCGTACCCACAGACGGACGGACATGCCTAAATGGCCGAATTAGACCATTTTATGAACACCCATTCCAAGCATTTATGCCAAATTCATAGTTTTCTCATAATTTGTGCTCAAAAGTTCCTCGGAAAGCGAAAAATTTGCCCAACTTAAAAGCCGTAAAAGATCAATAGATCTCTCTGCTCAAACATAATAGACCAAAAGACAAACTATTGATAGTCGAACGAAGGTAGATTTGTACAAACATCTCATAGACTATTGTATACTATTGTTATACCCAGTATATCTAAATATACAAGGTATATTAAGTTTAGTCCCGACTTTGTAACACTTGGAAATATTAACCCTTTGCATAAATGCTTGGAGTGGGTGTTCATAAAATAGCCTAATTCGGCCATTTAGGCATGTCCGCCGTCCGTCTATAGCAAAATATGTGTTCTATAGCAAAAAAGTGATAAAATCGGATTTTTTCTTGAATAACTTTTCTATGCATTCTAGAAAAAAATACATTTTTCATGAAGTGTCAAGGATCTTCGTAAAAAAAAAATTTCACAATGAGACTACGATATAAAGTAAGACAGGTTACATTAGACATTATCCGTCGAAGTATGATGGGCTTTTCACGAAGCGACTAGGCACTACATGTAACTTTTCATGTTTACACAATACGCCGACGTTTCATGAAATGCTTAGAATCTTCGTGAAAAACAGATTTTACAATGAGACCACGATATATACATAATTCTGTTGGTACACATATTTCCTCGTTTGATTAACACCAGATATTCAAACCAGTTTTTAATAATAAAATAAGTACATAATTTTGTTTTTAAAGTAATAATTATTTGTATCGTGATTTTAACTTTTGGTCCCTTTTCTCAACTTTTTTAATTTTATTGATCATATCAATTGAATTAACGTACCGTATGTTTTAAATTAATCCAAAGAGAGCCAAATCTTTTAATTCATCGTTTATTTAATATTTCTAAAATATCCGCCAATTCACAATTGAACTAGAAAAAAATGATACGAATTTTAAAATTACATTGAGTTAAATAAATATCATACCATAAATAATTTCGTACAATTTTTCAACTCAATTTTCAATTGAATAATTGATGTGCTGAAAAGATAAATTGTATTTTATAAAATATTATATTAATCAAATTTTTGTTTTCGTTTTCACATTTATAAGCAATTTTTTAATAGTATTATAAAATTATAAATAAACTTAGAAAATAAAAAGTATCTAGAATGCTTGATTTTCGCATCATAGATATCAGTTACTAGCCTAGATAGGCAAAATTATTTATTTTTTTTTGTATTGGCAACTGACCCGAGGGCGGAGGTTAAAAAATGGCTTTTTATTGTGTGCAACGAAATAATAATCTACTTTTTTTATGTGAAATAATTATTTTTTTCGAATTTTGACAGCTTGAAATGTCAATTTTTGTATATTTTAAATTTATTGACAAATAGTTTATTTCCAAAATTTTTTTAAAGTAGATATTTCTATAGAAATTTACACTATAAGTATTAGAGATCTGGTGCGCCTATAATTTTGGAACGGTCAGAAAACTGCTATAACTTTGGATAGGTTTAGAATTTTAAACTTCTGATAGTTTTTCTGGAGTGTAAAGAAAATTTACTTAGGGTCTTCTCTCATCATTATTTCGCTATCTCTTATAGTTTTCTCCAAAGAATTCAAAATTTTGTCGTCTTTCATGTGTCAAAAAGATAATTCTGCACAGTAAATTTAGTTTTATTTTTTGCCACCAGATTTTGAGATTTCATAACAATAATTTTATTTTGAATAGTTTCGGAACACAGTTCCTTCATCAGAAAATATATGATAATGACAAAAATATACAAATTTAAACAAAACGCTAAACATATTTAGGTATACTTGAATTGGCTCGTAATTCGAATATTACTCTTATCAGAAACATGATGATGAAGAATAATGATGAAGATATTCCTGTACCTAATTTCAACTGTATAATCAAATTTAAATATTCTAATATATGTGTTTTTTACTAAATTCTCTCAAACAATGTGCAATAGAGCAGGATAGAAAACTGTGTCGTTACATGCTGAAAATACACTCAGATCGGATTCTCATAACGCGCCAAAAGAAATATAACTTCAAAAAATAGTATTATGAATTTAAGTATAATAAATACTTGCCATAAAAGTATTTTCGGTATTGAAATTATCGTTTCCCAAATTTAAATCGCTCAGGTTACTCAAATTGATTGGAGGTTAATCTAGCTCATTCATATATACAATCTGTACATCTTGTACGTACAAAAATTCTGAATTGATTTAGCAAGATCAACTCTAATAAGGTGCTTTTAAATCAACGAAGTGATTACAGCGGTTACTGAGAACTCAAACTGAATCTGACTGAAACTGAATCATTACCAAAAACTTATTTTCAATGACACTAAAAACTCTGTTATCTCGGTAGCATCATTTGGCGGCGGGAAATGGAAGTAAAACAATCATAAATTCTGCAAGTCAGAACAAGATTCTACACGAACTACATTTGGCTCTAAGCTCAAGGGTCAAGAATGTAGAATCGCGGCCAAGACTCACAACGCGACATATAGTGGAAAAAAACAGAGTTCAACAACAGAGTTCGTCTTAAGACTTTTCTAGATGCCATATTCTCCACTCGGAGCCAAAGGATTAATATATTGGAAGCTCGAAAACTTGGATATGCTTAGCTCCGCCCCTGCCAGAAATCCCAAGATATTTTTTAACAATTACTTATCGATCTAGATTTGTTTATACATTCTATGAAATAGTGCAATCTCTAGTTTATGATACAAAAAAATATAAAAACCCTATTAATTAAATGTCAATGTCAATTTTCAAAACTAGTCATGGATTTAGGAAAATTACCCGGTGATAGAAAATTATATCTTTGTCAATGGTACTTTAAAGGTATTTTATTGAGCTCAGAATTTTCTAAGTAATATTTTATACTCATTTTATTTACATTTGTTGTATAGCTGGTTTTGCATTTTTACCTTTTATTTGGGCTGTCAATTTTTTATGGTTTTTCTCTGAAGCATTTCACAAACCAGAGTATGATCAACAAAAACAAATAAAAAAATGTAAGTATCCAAATTGTTTATAAATAAATATATATATATATATTCTATATATATATATATAGAATATATATATATATATATAGAATATATATATATATATAGAATATATATATATATATATATATATATATATATATATATATATATATATATATATATATATATGAATATTATCTCAAAATTTTAAGGAAATTTCGTGTTGAACAACTGGTCACGGTGTTGATTCATTCTTGGAGTGTTCATTTCTTAATATGTTATCTTATCATTTTTACAGATGTAATATTATCAGGAATTGGTACATTAATATGGCTAATCATTTTAACGTCGTGGATTATCGTATTTCAAACACATCGAGTGGCTTGGGGAGAATTTGCTGACTATTTATCGTTTATAATTCCTTTAGGTGAACCTTAGATTATAATTCAATGGATAAATTAAGAATGTAATTTTCATATAATATACTATTTATATAATATTTCGTATAATTATCCAAATTTTTTCCAAAGTCCATTTTACCGAACTTTATGGATTAGATACTAAAAATGCATTTTCAGCTCTATGCGAATTTTTCCCAAGTTACAATGTTTTTTTTGACTGAATTAAGGTACTTCTGAGAGGTTTGCTAAAATTTACAAAATTAATCGAAATCTTAATTAAAAAAAAAAAAAATACAGACGAATTGAGAACCATCCTCCTTTTTGACGTCGGGTTAATGAGTCTCAATTTTTCGAAATTTAAAACAGTAAAAAAAATAACTTCTAGAAAATGATTTGAAATAGAAAATAATTAAAAGCGCTCAGTATAGTTATATGGACCACTTTTTGGTTTAATTAAGTGATTACCCTTAATAACTTCTCAGCAGTTGTGAGTTCCCATTACTTAATAAGGACTTAGTTGTTCTGAATACAACATTTAAAAAAAAATCAGAAAATTCGAAAGCACTCGTTAATTTATAGAACAAACATTTTGAAAAAAAAATATCGAAAACAAACATTTATTTTTTTAAATTCTAAAACACTTTTTGGTTTATATATAGTAAATTCCTGTTACTTCCAACTCGACTTATGATTTCTTGGTCCTTTGAACCTTGAACACATTCACAAAACATTTAAGTTTTATAAAACGTTGTTCAAACTGTTCTATTGCCTATTCACCATTGCCTTGTATTGCAGGTGAAGGATCTGGGACCTGGACGTTTTCAACGTTCGAAGGTTTTAGTAAAGGTTGTTCCATTTCGTTTTTTATTGCTGCTAGTTGTTGATGTTCCAAATCTACTTTTGCTTGTTCTCCACTTGTACTTTGTAGCAAAAATAGTTCTATTTCATTCGCTGCAATTTCTAATTGTTGGTCATCCAGTTCTGAATCAAACAAATTAAACGAGTCGTCTAATTGAACTTGTTTGTTTACGTATTTTGGTTTAGTTTCTAAATTTTGTAATGTTTTTGTTATATTTTTTTCCAAATTGTAATTTCTTAGTGGAATTTTTGCCCTTCTAAGTGGAAGACAAGTGAAATATTCTTCATTGTCCATATATTCCATATTTTTATAATAATTCAAATTTTTCAACTGTCGTGAATGATTTAAGTTTTTAAACTAAGTACCTAAATGTAAATTGTGTGGGAAAATCGTAATAACAAAAATATGACATCTATTTGTCGTTCTCGCGGTTATTTTGTGACGGGAATTTTGAAATATTTTTATAGAAGTTTTTTCTTTTTAATATAAAAACATAATTTTGGTATTTATTATATTTAAATAAATTATTTCTAACCTGAAATTTATTATGAAGTTGAAAAAATAAGTTATTGTCCATGCTGCGCATGCCTGACAATTCTCTGAAATGCGCAGAACAGAATTGGTCGCTCGGAGGAGAGAGAGGATAAAAATACTCGGCACCGTAATGTTGGGACAGCTTCCACTTATAGAAACTGTCCATAATATAGGAGTATTACATATATGGTTTATACGTTATATGTATATCGCAATTTTTGGTCTAAACACAAAATATGGTGTTTTCTACTTGGTTATACCGACATCGTTACAACGACGGATCGGTTATTACGACTACATGGCAAGGTCTCGGTCGAATCCCTATATAAACATCCCACCTATAACAACATCGGACAGAGCGACATATTTTTTGAGTAAAACATTATTTTGAACCTAATTCTAATGAATAATGACTATTTTGTCTTATTAGCTATGCACTTTCTCCCACCCCATTTGCGTGCCATTTGACCTTGCATGTTTTACGGCTTATTTAGTGCGCATAGCAACAATCGACATGTCATAAGTATCGTGATTAAAACTAAACGGTCGAGAGCATCTGAGCATAAAGTTATAGAAGATCAGGCTTTATTAACGTGGTTTAAACAGCACAGAACAAACGTGTCAATAAGTGGCCCGCTCCTTCAACAAAAAGCTAACGATCATCGTATGAAGCCTTGCAATGCTGTAATATCAACATACTGAACGTACAGTTGGTACAACAAAGTGCCAAGCTGAGAAGTGTGTTTGTTTTGGTATAGTTAGTGTTTATATATTTGTATCCTATTTTCGCGATCATTTGAATATCATGAATGTCATGTGCGGTGCACATTTTAAAAATGTTGCATGTGTTTATACTTTAATGGCTGCGGTCAACATATGTTTGTCACATGTCCCCACTAACGTTACGCCTATATGTAAGTAAAATTTTGCAATTTTATGATCGCTGCATCATTACCTCTATCTTATTGAAGTACAGTTTCCGTGGAAATGGCAAAATCAACACAAATTTTAACCAACTCCAAAAAAAAAAAATATGGTCGTTAAGTTTTCTTAAATTTGCAATCAAAAAATATTTAGTCCATAATTCGAAATAAAAACCATCCTATGCCTCAAGTTTGACAAAATTACACACAGTATAGAAAATTTCATCAAAATCGGTTAAGTAGTTTCAGAGTCCATTCACCGTAAACATGTGACACGAGATTTATATATATATAGATATATGAATATCTCAAAATTTAAGGAAATTTCGTGTTGAACAACTGGTCACGGTGTTCATTCTTGGAGTGTTCATTTCTTCATATGTTATCTTATCATTTTTACAAATGTAATATTATCAGGAATTGGTACATTAATATGGTTAATCATTTTAGCGTCGTGGATTATCGTATTTCAAACACATCGAGTGGCTCGGGGAGAATTTGTTGACTATTTATCGTTTATAATTCCTTTAGGTGAACCTTAGATTATAATTAAATGGATAAATTAAGAATGTAATTTTCATATTTTAATATACTATTTATATAATATTTCGTATAATTATCCACATTTTTTCCAAAGTCCATTTTACCGAACTTTATGGATTAGATACTAAAAATGCATTTTCAGCTCTATGCGAATTTTTCCCAAGTTACAATGTTTTTTTTTGACTGAATTAAGGTACTTGTGAGAGGTTTGCTAAAATTTACAAAATTAATCGAAATCTTAATTCAAATGAGTCTCAATTTTTCGAAATTTAAAACAGTAAAAAAAAATAACTTCTAGAAAATGATTTGAAACAGAAAAACAGAAAATAATTAAAAGCGCTCAGTATAGTTATATGGACCACTTTTTGGTTTAATTAAGCGATTACACTTAATAACTTCTCATGAGTTCCCAATCAGAAAATTCGAAAATACTGGTTAATTTATTTATAGAACAAACATTTTGAAAAAAAAATCGAAAACATTTATTTTTTAAATTCTAAAACACTTTTTGGTTTATATATAGTAAATTCCTGTTACTTCCAACTCGACTTATGATTTCTTCGTCCTTTGAACCTTGAATAAATTCAAAAAATCATTTAATTTTTGTGCCTCAGTTTTTTTTCACCTCGCTGGAGTGACTTACCATTTCGTCGAGCAATCTAATTAATTGAAGTTTATTTTCTCGGTTAAATTGTATTAAATTTTTACTATTACATTGGCAAACTACAATATGTTTTGATTTTCCAATACGTTTTCTTATTGTATTTTCACATACACAAAAACAAGACAAACATTTAAGTTTTACAAAACGTTGTTCAAACTGTTCTATTGCCTGTTCACCATTGCCTTGTATTGCAGGTGAAGGATCTTGGACCTGGACGTTTTCAACGTTCGAAGATTTTAGTAAAGGTTCCATTTCGTTTCTTATTGCTGCTAATTGTTGATGTTCCAAATCTACTTTTGCTTGTTCAACACTTGTACTTTGTAGCAAAAATAGTTCTATTTCATTCGCTGCAATTTCTAATTGTTTGTCATTCAGTTCTGAATCAAACAAATTAAACGGGTCATCAAATTGAACTTGTTTTTTTACGTATTTTGGTTTAATTTCTAAATTTTGTAATGTTTTTGTTATATTTTTTTCCAAATTGTAATTTCTTGGTGGAATTTTTGACCATCTCAGTGGAAGACAAGTGAAATATTCTTCATTGTCCATATATTCCATATTTTTATAATAATTCAAATTTTTCAACTGACGTGAATGATTTAAGTTTTTAAACTAAGTACCTAAATGTAAATTGTGTGGGAAAATTGTAATAACAAAAATATGACATCTATTTGTCGTTCTCGCGGTTACTTATTTTGTGGCGGAAATTTTGAATTTGGAAATATTTGTATAGAAGTTTTTTCTTTTTAATATAAAAACTTAATTTTAAAGTTGTTTTTCTTAAAAAATTTTGGTATTTATTATAATTTAAATCAATTATTTCTAACCTGAAATTTATTATGAAGTTTAAAAGGAGTTTTAAAAGGAGGTGATAAGATTTCGGTAAAATGCGTTAAAAGTATCCAGTTCTAAAACCCTAAAATCAATGACGTACGCAAACATGGTAGAGCCCATTTAAAAAAAATTAATTTTCTTTAATTATGGCAATAACAATGTCTGCGAGAAATGTCTTAGTTATTGAGATATTTAGGAAATTTCCGTGTTAATTTAATATAAAAACAGATTCAATACTATATTAAACACAAATAAAGTTTTACATAAAGTTTTTGTTTTTTGTTAGTACGATAATCTACCGTACGTTTAGTTTACATCTTCGCAAAGCAGATCTCCCACGAGTCTGAGAGAGTACATATGTATACATTAAGCAATGTGTATGAGAAAGAGGTCTTATAGGTTTGTTTTGTTACTGTTGTGTGTTGTATGTGCCTGTATAAATTTTAGAGAGTGAGGATTTTTTGTTGAATACAAATATTATTAATTGATTTGATAATATGCAATCATTACTATGTGAATAATTTTGGAAAATACGTGTTTGTGCATTTTATTTTTTGGTATTATTACAACAATGGCATATTATTACACAAAAGAAGAAAAAGTGCAAATGGTTAAATGGTACTTTTCCGGACATTCCGCACAGGAATGTATCAATTTATTTATTATGGTATTTGAAGGTAGACAATCACCAACTACTCGAACAGTTATGAATACTATTCACTGTTTTGAAAAATATGCTTGTTTATCTGATTGTAAAAATTGCCACAAAAAAGATGAGGAAGCCCCACCAAAAAATGAAGAGAGAGATATAACAGTTTAGTAGTAGTGTACTATCTATTGACGATAAAAAATCGACAAGAGAAGTTGGTGAAGAATTGGGCCTAATATGACTATTTTGTCTTATTAGCTATGCACTTTCTCCCACCCCATCTGCGTACTGTGCCATTTGACCATGCATGTTTTACGACTTATTTAGTGCGCATAGCAACAATCGACAGGTCATAAGTATCGTTGTGATTAAAACTAAATGGTCGAGAGTATCTGAGCATAAAGTTATAGAAGACCTTAAATTAATAACGTGGTTCAAACACCAAAGAACAAGCGTGTCAATAAGTGACCCGCTCCTTCAACAAAACGCTAACGATTTCGCTCGTCTTATGGGGAAAGAAAATTTCGAGTGCTCGTGATTTTGGGTCTGTTGGCGTTCCTGAAGAGTGGCTAACTCATAAGTGACCTGCACTGTGCGAAGTTTACAAGCCAGAGGAAATATTTAATTTGTACATATGTATATTGCTTATAACAACTATCGGATATAGCCAGTGCCGGATTAAAGCATCGCGGGGCCCGTAGCAAATTCCATTAAGGGGCCCTTGATTTACCTTAGGTTTTTAAATTTAGAGTGATTAATAAAACAAAATGTTACAAATGAACTTTTAATGTGGGCAAATTTAGAGATTATACCATTGATATCGATTTCTCTGAGCAAATCAGATTCTATATTCATCAAGCTGAGGTGATTTAGACGTTCTTGGCCCATCGTGTTTCTTAACTCATTTTTTATACGCTTTAACGTCGAAAAAGAACGTTCGCCACTGCAGTTGGTGATCATGAGAGACAAGTAAATGCGCAAGGCAATTTCTAAATTTGGGAAACACGATTCTAATTATTCATTAAAAGATTATAGAATCGCAGTTTCAGAGTCCCGTCCTTCTTTCGGTCAATAGCAATAGCCACATCTGGTTTGAGCAGTTCAGCGAACTGCACTGATTCGTCGCCTAGGCAGTCCTCCAAATCGTGTGCGTAAGCACTGATGATAATTTAAGATTTTTTCAAAATTCCCTCTGTTGCAAGAGATTTTAACTGACGAAATACTCCAAAAACACTAGTTACTTTATGGCATGCAAAATATATAAAAAATATATAAAATCAGTGACTTGTAATTTCAAGTCAGCTCAAACAGGCGTGGGTGCGCGGGGCCCGTAGCATTTGCTACTCTTGCTACGTAGCTAATCCGGCTCTGGATATAGCGTCCTTAATTATGTGGTCCCTTCAATGTCGTTATATCCGGTTTCGACTGTATTTCAATTTTTGCTTCGTTGGATAATTACATCAAAATTCACTGATGTGATTTCAAATATCATCTGACTAAAGTTCTTTTGGGTTTGGTAAGACTGGTTAGATGAATTAAAACGAGATTATTTACTATAATATTATGCATATTATTCCAATATTATTTTATTAATTAATACTACATAAATGTATATACATAAACAATATAATTACTTAATATAAACATTAAAAAGCATAATAATTAAAATATCACAAATATTTATAAAATCATTCATCAAATATTTAGTAGTAATATCAAATAATTCTCCAATGGAAATATAAAAAAAAACATAAATTCGACGACTTTTCACATTGTGATAAATTGTTTTTCCACAAATTATAAATTTTATAATGAACATATTGAAATTTTATAATTAATATATTATGAACAAAAAAAGTGCTGTTATGAGAAACAAATATTCCTGGCATGAAATTTTAGTTAATCACTTTTGGCTTAGGTTTTAAGAATTTAGGGTGAAAGAAAATCGCTTCTAGAGGAAAGGAGATTCATACTAAACAAACTATAACATATAATGCATATATACATATAATGGCTGCGGCCAACATATGTTTGTCACATGTCACCACTAACGTTACGCCTATATGTAAGTAAAATTTTGCAATTTTATGATCGCTGCATCATTACTACTACTTGGCATCTCTCCATTTAAGGACGTTCGAAAGAGAAAAAAATGCAGAGAAGTTCCTGTAAATTAAATATGTTATAAAAAAAAGTCAATACGAATTCATTGGTATGGTTCAAAATGTTAGTTCAAATGCATTTTTTCGTTTTTTCCGATATTGAAAATCATACTTTTAACATTAGGTCTTATGTAGAAAGTACAAATTTAATCTTTATAATCGAATAAAACATAGTTTAAAATGTAGACAAGTTTTTATAAAACTATGTAAATTTTTGTTAAATAAACAAGGATTTATTTGACCCAAAGATGAAGGTATGTTCAAATGCATTCTGGAAAGTAATAATGAATTATATAAGTAATTTTATCATTTTAGAGAAGCAAAACACAAGATTTTACTTCTAGAATATTTAAATCTAGTTTCAACGTATACATTAAATCTGTAACGCTGCGGGTATGCACAGTCGCTTAATCCTCCCCCCCTTACCTCTTTCTCCACAAAATGACTCTTTCGAACGTCCTTAAGTCCATATAAAAATCTCAAAAATCAAACCTCACCTCTCTCACGCCAAAAACAACTTTCTTTTACTCAAATTTGTATTATGGGTGCATTAGATTTTGAAATTGTACGCCATATAATATAAATTAGAACCCAAAATCCGTGTGAAGAATAATTTTCTTTCAGAAAAAAAACAACTATTTTCCTGTACTGTTTTGTTTAAATGAAAATGAATTGCGAACTGTTTAGATATTATCTGATATTTTTGAAATCCAATACCAAAAGAAATTATTTATTAATCAAGGCACTAAAAAATCACATTATTAAAATCACAAGGCAATAATGAAAATTTTAAGTGGTTTTGTTTTTACTATTTTCATATTGTAATTAGAATAAAAATTTATCACGATATTCTAATCATAAAGCATTTGTTCTCAATTACAAAAATATTATTTCAAAGATGTATCAACAGGGTGACACACAAATAGCAAAGTAGAAGTCCCTGACTTTTCCAGATTTTCCATGACTAAAAAAAAGTAAATTTACAGGTCTATAAATATGTGTGGCCTCGTGATATTCATGTATAACAAAGAAACGATCTTCTAACTTGTTTTAATCATCGGCAAACTTTTGTCTTGAATTGAATTGATGGATCATAAACCATTTTTTCGATTTTGGTACCCAGTTTCAATAAATCAATTTTTATCACAGCTAAATTTTGCCGATATATGAATTTAAGATATTTATCTGAACAAAATATCATGATATTTTCCGGTTTTCTAGAAAGTAGCCACCCTGTGTATCGAATTAATTTAATTTACGTTCAAGCATTAAACATAGACTTTTTAAAGCCACGAAATATGTCACGAAAATTCATTCAATATCAAAATTATATTTGTTGGTTATTGTTAGAAAAGCAGTAGCCAATACCTTCTTCCAAAACTATTTGCTCTGCATACAAATATGGCAACTGATAATAATAATAATGTACAGAGTGCTAAAAACATTTGGAATCGGGCGAATATCTCGACAAAAATATATATCAGGTCATGAAAATATATTTTACAATATTTTGTTGAAATGATGTTAAGATAGGTCCCCATCTTAGAAACTGGTTCAAATTTAAAACTTATTCTCGTAGGATCTATCCAAACTATCGAATTTTCTCAGAGAAAGTGACCCATAATGTATGTCATATATTTCTGCAAATATTAGAGTTACAGAATATGATTGTAGTACTTTATTTATGATAAATTTTCCCATTCAACTAATTAGAAGAAATATTAACCTATTACAAATTTTTATTCTAAAATTAAATAAATTTGATCTGCATAATGGTTTCTTTTTTACCAAATTTTAAAGCACTTTAACAACAATTAAGGCACATATATGAATCCACATTGTTCATGTATCTGGAAACAAAACATAAATTTTAAATTATATTATGACCATCTATTTAAAAGCATCGAAGTTAAGGAAGTTCGATTGCATTCCATGGAAAACAAAATTTTCAACTTTGGTATTTGAAAAGAACTACTTTATTGATGTATTCTCAAAATTTGAAAATTAATGTATTCTCAAATTTCATAGAAAAATACTTTTAAATATGTTGTACTCATAGGATTTGAACACAGACTCTTATGACTGACAAGTTTTTGTCGTACTTTTTTCTATTTTATTAAACAATATTCTCCCGATTTTAATGATTAAACCCGAATGTAATATAGGTGAATACTTATAGAATATTGTATCACTTTAAAAATATATCGTTACCGTTGTAATTATTTAGATAATTAAAGTAAAACTGTGTTATCGATAGAGTACACAGTTTGTAAAAGCTTACAAATTTTTTAATTTTAAACTAGGAAATAATTTTTTTGCTGTTTGAAATAAATTTTTTTTAATTTAGAAAGATTTTAGTACTTAAGATAGTACCACATATACCACAATCTAAATTAATTGCTTAATTCTTGGTAAATACTAAAATTATTATCAATGCGTAAACCGTTTTTGAGCTGAAATTGCAAAGCGAGTCACCTATCGCGAAGCGATAGTCATTAATCGCGAATATGTCAGATATCGCGAATATGTCAGATATCGCGCATATGTCAGATATCGCAGAGAAACAGTCACCTATCGCGAAATAAGTCACTAATCTCGAAGCGACAGCACTAATGTCATTAATCTCTTAGTTATAAAGTCGGTATATTAACTAAACTTAATATACCCTTGTATATATTATACCAGAGACTAGTAGATGTATAATCAGAGTCTATTAGTTTCTGATTATACATACCGGGTATAAAAATCAGGTAATGGTGGGTGAACACACATAAAAGATTGTAAGAAATTGACCGTAAGACGTAATCGAATCAACCAATCACAGTCAAGTATTTCATTATCCATATTGTCACCGCAGAACGTAAGATCAAAAAATTCCGTAAGGATGAAACTATTACGTGTACGTCTTATTGTCAACCAATCACAATCCTTCCCAGCAAATAAAATAAATTTACACCAAAGAGTTGTTTCATTTAAATCATCTATGATAGTTTGACAGTTTTATTTATATCATTTTTCTATGTTTTAATAAGCTTTGTTTGAATCTGATTGGCAGAATGTTACTTCTTAGTTGCTTACGTTTACATATTATCCTACGGTTTTTATGTGAAGAGGCCTTTACCATTACCTAATAAAAAAGTATGCAGTGTCTTGACCCTAATTTTAAAAACAATGCTTTCTTTGAATGGAATACATCTGTGCCGAAATAAAAATTGTATTAAAAAATATATATATATTTGTAATTACCGAGTAACGGAGCAGGATCTGCAAAAATCTTCTTGACATGAAAAACATTTAAATCGGCAGTTAAAACAAAATATTTTATCACAGTACCAACACTTTCCTAAATTTTCATGCGAAGTACATGTAACACAACTATCTAAGTTTGGAGCAATCTAAAACAGATTTATTTTAAATAATAAACAAAGAATTTATTTATTATTTATTTATTTTGGGAAGAAAAAAATATGTCGCTTTAAGCCCAAAGAAATATATTCTTACCGTATTTTCATTGTATTTCTTTCTTGAGTTTAGTGTTTCATTGCAAGCTTTTGCTCCATTAAATAATATTTTAATTGTTTTTGCTAAAATATTAAATAGAATTACTTGTAAACATTGACAATTATTATATTCTTACAGTAAACTTTTTCAATATTTTCTTTTGAATTCACATCAATTTCTTTTTGACTAATATGAAATTTCATTTGACGACACACGTCATTTTCAAAAGGACATAATCGTTTCGGCATTTTGTTATAATTATCAAATCTCACATGCTTTTATTAAAAAACTTACTATTTAACTAATTTTTTGATTTTAAACTCTTCAAAAAGTTTACATTTTAAAAGATAATATAATATAATCTTCTCTGTGGTTTGGTTTTTACGTTTTAAATTTTTCATGTTCAGTTTACACCATTTGCACTGCCGATTGTGTCGACGAGATACAGATAAGTAAACAAACAATTTTGTCACATTGTTTTGGAAATTAATAAAATGAAGTTGCTGAACTGTTGCATTGGGGGGACAGAAAAATAAATTTATCTAAAATTTGTGTAGGAAGGAGGGCTAATTTCAATAGAATTCTCTGAATTTGGGATAGGAATTGTTTCGGAATTACTCAGAGATTTAAGAATAGGCTATTAGTAGTAATAACTGTTAACTACTACTGTTAAGCCGACGCTACACGGTGCGACGAACACCTTCCAACGTTGGACGAATGATGATTGGACGCATCGTGTGGCCGATACTCGAACTACGAGTGTCCAACGTCATGCGTCCAACGTTGGCATTGGAAGACGTTCCGGCTGTTGTCGGTAAAAGGCGCCCGCTTCAAAGGATTTTATTTACCCGCTCGGTTGTACGTTGGAAGGCATTGGACACATTGCCACACTACCTGCGATTTGTTATTTGTCCTTTTGGCGATTTGATTTTTAATTGTATTTGTCCTCCTTTTAGTCCAATCAATACATTTTTAACCCAATGTTAATGATGCTAAAATTCCTAACCAAAAATAAAAAATACTGTCATGTAGGAAAAAAAATTCTAAGAAAAGTTGCTGTGTGGAGTAACTCGAACCGAAATGGCGAAGTTAACCTAAAAAATTCGCGAAGTCCGAAAAAACAGTTTTTGTAAATTAAAAAAAAACTAGGTAATTAAAAGAGCTTGTAGGTAATTAAAAGAGCTTTCAATTAAACTTTGTTGAGTTCGAATCAATACATAATTTTTGGAGATATCTCGAAAAAACCATCGAAAAATGCTATTTCTTGTTTTTACCATAACTTTTTCAAATTTCAGTATTTTTATTTGAAATTTACCACAAACGTAGATCTCAAGAAACAGAATAAGAACGTTTTTGCAGAATTGAAAAATAAATTTTCGTTTTTGAGAATTTTCGAAAAAAAGACGTCTTTGAAAATTGGCCATTGTTGCCCAACGGGAGGTCGTAGAGAAATGTTCTGGGGCTTATTTTTTTCTGGAAGAGTTGTACTCTCATGCTATTAAGACATGCCATTAAGTTTGAGACGATTTCATCATTTTTTTGCCACGAAAAATCACTTTGAAAAATTGACTTTTTTGTAAAAATTGAAAAAAAATATGGAAAAAAAAACGATATTTTTTCAATTTTTACAAAAAAAGCAATTTTTTAAAGTGATTTTTCGGGACTAAAAAATGATGAAATCGTCTCAAACTTTCAATAGCTTGAGAGATAATTTTTTAGTCCCGAAAAACCACTTTAAAAATTGCTTTTTCGTGGCTAAAAAATGATGATCGAGTTACTCCACACAGCAAATTTTCTTAGAATTTTTTTTTCTACATGACAGTATTTTTTATTTTTGGTTAGGAGTTTTAGGGTAGCTGCTTATATATTAATTGGACTATTTGACAGGTAATTATAAATCAATTACTTAATATCTTTCAAATAAATATTATTAAAGGAATAGTATTCATTTATTGTACACTTAAAATCGCCCAACAAAAATGTTTTTTACATCAATTTTCTATATTAAAATCTCCATAAAATTTGCAACAAGCCATTCAAACTATTGTGGCGCCCGTAGCGATTATCGCATCATCCAACGTATCCTCCATTTTAATATTGGAACCAACGTTTGACATTCGTTCCACCGTGTAGCAGTGTACTTGGCCAATACAAGTTGTCAAATATTTGCTTCAAATGTTGGAAGCAAAATTGGCCAAACGTTTGCTTCAAACGTTTTCCGCATCGTCTGGCGCTGCCTTGACGATCATTTTGATTTTAATTGTAAATAACACGTATTAAAAATGCAGTGCAAATCGAATCTATGCAAATTGTCATTGCCATAACAATAGAATTGTACCACTTTTTATGCTTGTATTGATTTTAAAAAAATATATACATTATCTATGGTTAGTAAACGTCAAATCAGTTGTCAAAATGTGGACCGAACAATTAAAATATAAATTAACTGAATATTTTAACAATTAATCTTTACAAGGTTTTATTATTAATTTCAATACGAAATAAATAAATATTAAATATGTGACAATATTTCTATTTTAGATTAAATAAAAATGTAATCCATGACTAGAAAAATTTCGTTCTAATTAACGACAAAAACATCACCTTATCAGCAAAATGTTTGACTTAAACATAGTGTACGATAATTTTAGCGATTCATTCGCTGAAAAATGGAGTGGAAATTATACAAATTATACACCTTTTCAAGATTTGCCTATGGATAGTAGTTTTTTATTATTGTTATCTAGTTTAATATTAGCTCTTGTTTGGGTTATTTACATCACTTATTATAATTCACGTGTGGCTGGCTACATTATCACAAAACTCGTTAATCGATTATGTATTAAGACTGGTTATTTTAAAATAGGTACGCTTTATATTTATATTACTTTATTTAATCGACAATTTTAGTTATTACAGTGATGTTAGACGTACCAATTTCTTGCGAAAATCAACCTTTTAAGTGGCGTCTTTCTTTAATAATTTTGAAGTCGATTTGTGCCGAATCCATTTGGTTTCCGAATACATTTCTCGAATAAAAGTTGTTCATTAAATAATTCGTATCTTTTTTAAATTTAGAATCGATATAAAAACGGATTCGACAACATATAAATGTAAAATTTTATAAAAAGAACCCCACTTAAGTATATTTTACTCGTAAATTAAGTTAAGGAAGTTCACTCGTAAATTCATGTTAATTAAGAGTTTCATCAAAATGAAATATGACATTAAGATCAGTGCCCTTCCTTTAATTTTAAAATATCAAATTTTTAACTGATTGTTAAGCGAGATATTCGTAACCAAAGTTGAAACAGTTAGGATATTGTTGAATCTTCAATAGTTAACGACATATAAGTCCTAAATATATGTATAATATTACATACAGTAACACTTAAACGGGAGTGTATGTTTGCCTTTTTTTCTTTACAAATCAATGTATGTCTGTCTTATACCCATATACACTGTTGCAAAATTCATATCACTATGATTAATCTTGACAATTAATAAAAAATTTCAAATCTATAATATTGAAATCTCTACTAAACACAAAATTTGTGATCGTAGTTTTGTTAAATAAACAGATATTGTATATACCTATTTGTTTCAAGAAGATGTTACGTTGTTACAAAGATAGCTTTAAATGAATTAGATTCTACGCAAACATATTTCTTCTTCAAATTATTCCTAGAAATAATTTCAGACAAAATAAGTTTGGTCACATAAATATCCCCCCCCCCCTTCAAAACCAGTTTTTGAGTTACCTAGTTTATATTTTGTTTTAATGTCGGCAAAAATCTATTAATTTACGACAATAGAAAAATTATAGTTGATCAATTATAATGAATACATTATGTTACCATAGTATTGCAAATGGATTTATTAGACTAGTAAACATCATGTGCCTTTTTTCGAATTCCAGTTCGCCTTCTCAGAAAATTATGATGAAGGTGTCATTCGATTCGTAGTTCTATCTATAAAGTTTTTGTAAAAGTTTAAGTCCCGCATAAAAAAATTGCAAAAGTTATAAACAATTTAGTAAAAAAAAAAAAAAATACGGTTTCGTTTCTTGCAAATATCTCAAAAACTTTTGTAGATATTGGAAATCGAAAAAAATATTTTTAAAAAGCAGGACTTTTTTTAGGATATTTCCTGCTTTTTAAGAATCTTTTTTTCGATTTCCGATATCTACAATAGTTTTTGAGGTATTTGCAAAAAACGAAACCCCGTTTTATTCTTTTTACTAAATTGTTTGTAACTTTTAAAATTTTTTTATGCGGGACTTCAACTTTTACAAAAACTTTATAGATGCAACTACGAATCGAATGACACCTTCATCATAATTTTCTGAGAAGGCGAACTGGAAATCGAAAAAAGGCACATGTTTACTAGTCTAACAACTTTTTCAAAAACTTTCTAGATGCAATTACGAATCGAATGACACCTTGGTCATAATTTTCTGAGAAGGCGAAGTGGAATTCGAAAAAAAGGCACATGTTTACTAGTCTATATAGTTTATACAAAATAAAATTAAAAAAACAGCATATATTTTATTTGTAAGGACCCCCCATTTTTCAGCGGTATAAACGTAGGGTCTATTCATAAAGACATATTAACTTTGTATTTAGTGATATAGAATCGATTATCATTAAAAATTCGGGTTCTAGTTTTTTTACGACTGTTTTCAATTGTTTCAACATTATTATTAAAATAAATATGATATATTATAATTCTTTTTTTTGTATGTATTTAGGTTCATTTACTGTAAATGCTCTTTCGGGGAAAATTATGTTTCGTGACGTAATTTATGCCACTGAAGATTATACTATTCGTGTCCAAGATGGTTATTTAATTTTTCGATGGTGGCGTTCTTATGTACCCAAAGATGTTAGCGAAGGTAAACAACTTTGTCTTGTCAAATTTTTATCTATAATTTTAAGTAATTACGGACCAGGTACATATACCAGAAGTCCATCGTTTCAATACAATGTCTCATTTATGATTGCTATATTGTAAAACTCAGCCTGGCGCACTACCGTGGTCTAGATGTAAAATATGTGATTTTATATATCTCCAATCTTGCTTTATTAATAGCTCTAATGGCCCTTAATACGAGCCTTTAAAACTGTGATATGTTGTCTTTTGTTTTTCTTGATACCGTATGACAAGCGTAGATTTTGAAAGATGCATAAAAATGTCGACAATCAATATTTGTCAGAGACAAAGGTCCTAATATTGCTTACCGGTTATGTCTACGAAAAGGATTATAAACAAGTGAAAATAACAGGTTATTATTACAGAAAATAATAAGTTAACAGTAATAACAGCAGTATCAAAAAATTAAAATTAATTTTTTTAAATTCTGGAAGGTTTTGATCTGTTTGAAGGTTTGGATCGGGTGCTAATATTTTTAGCGAATTTCCTCTAAAAGAAAATAGTTTTATACCGATTGCAAAATTCCGCAAAAATTTCTTCAAATGTTTATCGATCCTACCTAGTAAATGTTGAAAATGTCCGTCATTAAAATTTACATAAATTTATATTGGGTGTATTTTAAAATACACCCAATCTGGAAATAATGTATAGTATATCTATCGCTGTCTATATGTAGTGACTATGATATGGTGTCTTTGTTACATATACATGTAGACACACTTACACGACGGACAATAACGACGATGTATACATGCACGAATAAGATGCAATTATACATTATGTAAATTAACATAGACCCAATAGCAACATTGTGTAGTGCATCTATCACTGTCTATGTACAGTATGACATGATATAACGTTCTTTGTTACACTTGAACAGCACTCAGCTGTGTACGTCTCCCCACCAAAAACTGATCTAAGACAGTTAATAGCATAACACTTTGGATTATAGTGTTGGATGCTTTGTAAGTATTTGGAGAACGTATCAGACCCGTCTCCGGTTTTAATGTGTAACAAAGCAAAACATATCATAGTACATTGCATATAGACAGCGATAGATACACTATACATTGTTTGCAGATTGGATGTATTTTAAAATACAGGCTGTATATACATACATATATATGTGTATATATACAGAGTGTTACAAAAATGTTTGACTCGTTATACAGGAGCATATTCTACACACCAAAAGAAGCAATGACTCGCTATACAGGAGCATTTTGTTTTATTAATATTTCAAAAACTCTTGAAGATAAACTTGGCAAATATCTCACGCACATAGACCGCAAAAATATCCCAAAATAATTTTCCAAAAATGTTTCTTCATATATATCCAGAAAATTAGTAATTTAAATAAAAATTTGTATGGCACAAATGTTTTAGCATTTTTAATTACTAATCAAACGACACCTTACTCATCAAAATCGGTTAAAAAATAACGAAAATGCAGTCATTTAATAATTTTATTTTTGCAATATTCCTTTAAAAATAAAATTGCTTGATGCTGTTTCTATTGAAGAATCCAGTTGTTTATTTTTTTAACAGCTGAGATTGAAATTCATTATAGCAAATGTTCGAAGATCGCCATTGACGACAATGCACTGCTCCAGTCGGCCCGTGAACTGCTTCACCCTCTCGAACACTTCAGACATATCTCTGAACCTGCGACACCTATTCTCAATCCACTCTCTTAGCTGGGCAATATTGTTCAATGGTGTAGAATAAGCAATAGATTTCAAATCACCCCAAACTAACCATTTTTTAATACAATATCAAGGTCTTTTCCTCGATAAAATCACATGACCAAGTTGCATGTAGGGTGGCTGATAAAATTAGATTCTTTATCTCCATATACGAAATAACAATGATGGGGTAATATAGTGGTCAGTATCCCCGCCTGTCACGTGAGAGAACGGGGTTCGATTCCCCACCGGAGAGCCAAAAATGTAAGATAATAGATGAATATTGATGCAATAATTAGTATTCAAACATTTAATAAATCAATTCGTAGAATGAATGTCTGAATAACTTTGTTGATAGTTACCAAGGTAACAAACAATAACAATTAACGTGGTAACTCAGGGAGAATGTAGTTGAAAATGCAAAGATGTCTAATAAACTAAATTATATTGAAATTTAGTTGCGACTCCGCTACAATGGCATAAAATTTTACGGTAGAAAATAATGGTTTTGATCAAGCTCATTCATCTACTGGCAGAATATCCCTAATGAACCGAAATCGGGTAATATGAGGTAAAATAACTAAAGTGGAGCCCGTCATTAGCAAAGAAGACGGGTAGGTTCGACAACGAATACAGGGCTGGAGGAAACGAACCAGGTGTGGTAGAGGATAGAAGATGTTGATGGGTTTCTTAGGGGTCGGTAAAAAAGGTTTACTTGTGAGGGCTTCGGCCTCCCCTCCACTACTACTACTACTCTGCTTTTTATCCATTTGAATTTATTATAAATTTTTAATTAAATAATTGTTTCAGATTTATCACACTCAGATACCAGATTATCCGTAGTTTTAAATGGATTCGAATTACATGTTTATAATCGTTCAGATTTGTATGCATGCTTAGAAAGAACTTTTGGCCTTGAAACACATTTCTCAAATAATAGTAAACATCCAGATAAAGATCAATTAAATAATGAAAATGAAGTATTAAATTATGAGAATCAAAGAGATCAACTAAAGCCAAAGAAAGTCCGACCAGAGGCTGCATTAGCAAAAACATGGCGTGATTTAATACCAGTAATTAAATTAGATATGTGCAGTGGACGTTTGGTATTTGGTAATCGTTTAGTACCCACAACATTATCCATAAACGTTGAGGAAGCACACTTTGTATATTCCACAAAACCAGCAGCATCTAGTTTAGATCATTTTATGCATTTTGCTAAATGCAAAGCAGAAAACTTTAAAGTAATATTAGCACCTAGTTTAAAATATACGGGAATGAATGATGAACCACCACGATATATGGGTGAGGGATTTGTGGTAATGTCTTCAAATAATATCGATGTATATATGTATATGGATGAGCCTGGTATCGTTCCTGAAGAACCAGTTTTACTTCGATTAGCTAATGGTGATATTGTTGAAGCTGCACCACCAATGTGGGGTATGGATATTAAATGTGGCAAAGGTAAATTTAGAATTAAAATTGTATTTATTACTTTTTTATCTCTACGTTCGATTAAAATCAGGGATTCTAACCAAACTGAAATCGCAATTCGGTTAAAAACGTTTAATTTGAGTAACCGTAAGCGAAACCATTACCGTTATAATGCAGTTGTAGCAATCCTGGTAAAAAATTTCAGTTCAGAACACACATCAATTATATGAATAAACTAAGATTGTATATTATACTTTTTTGACTTGAATGTAGCTCCTATTCAGTCAAGAGTCGTATTATTGGATAGGTGTCTTGCAGTAATCGTGTTAAAAAGTTTCAGCTGAGAGCACACATCAATCGTATGAATAGACTGTGATTGTATTCTATACTTTTTTGGCTTGAACGTACCTCGTATATTTGTTCGCTTGTATTATATAAAAATGTCAATCTTTTCGCTAATCTATTACAATAATTAAACGGTCAATATTTTTTTCAAAAAATACATATAACATCATTTTACGAGGTGTATTCAAAAAGTAAGGTGACTTTATATTTTTATCAAAAACTTTTTATTTATTCATCAATATTCATGTTGTCCCCTTCAAAGTAATCCACCTCAGATATAATACACTTGTGCCAACGATTTTTCCAATCCTCGAAGCACTTCTGATATGCACTTTTTTGGTATAGCTTTTAGCTCTTCCAGCGATGCAGTTTTTATCTCCTCAATCGTTGCAAATCTTTGTCCTTTCAAAGGTGTCTTCAGTTTTGGGAACAGGAAAAAGTCATGCACAAGCAACGATGAGTGAGCAGGTGCATTATCGTGATGCAAAAGACTTGAATTGTATTTCCACAATTCCGGAGAATGCGAAAAACCGATAATTTTGACCTTTGATCTCGAATAAAATTTACTTTTTCATCTAAATTGACCGGATTACATGGGATGTGATAAATTAGTATTTATAGATTTAATTCAACAAAATTTTTTTCTTTTTATAGGTACAGATTTCAGTTATGGTCCATGGGCTGATCGACAACGTGATAATTTATTTCGTTTCTTTTTTCCGTCTGATTATCAGCCATTAAAAGTAACAAAATCACCAAAACCTGGTGATAAACGACAAATGCAATCGTTTGATATCCGTCTAATGACTTTAAGTGAAGCAACTGTTGATATATTATTTTCAAAAGAAAAGGAAACAAATGCCGTTCATGTTAATATCGGTCCTGGATCATATTTAGAAGTTACTTTACCATGGATTGTTTTACAAGATGGTTATACTACAAAAATTACAGGTCAATTATTACATTTAGAAGCTACTACAAGTTTACAAGTAAGTTTATGATATTTTGAAATGTTTACCAGAAAATTATTTTTCTTTAAGGTTATACGCGCATTATAACAAATTAAAGATAACGAACTGAATTTTTAATACGTTATTAAGGTATTTCCAAACTATTATTAGGTTGTCAAGAATATACAAGACAGAGATGGTCTATTGGATGCCTGAGCTACGTGTTGGCCATCCCAAAATTTAGATTTCAATCATTTTATTTTAATGCACATCCTTTGGAATCGTTTAGCACTGACAATTGCCAATAGCACTGACAACTGACTTTATTTACCGGAACAGGAGTATCAACATATAGACAAGATTTTTTTTTTTTTGGGTCGCTGACTTCAAATCCGGTGTCAGAAGTGGCATTTGACCGTTGACAACTGCCAATAGCCCTATCAACTCACCTTATTTTCCAAAAAATACTTTTCAGAATATATTCAAGGGGGTTTTCTGGGTCGATGATTTCAAAAAAGTGCTATTGGCAGCTATCAACTGTCAAATGCTACTTTCGAAATCAGCGACCCGAAAACCCCTAGTAGACAACTAACGAAGACGCGTTGAATGGACCATTGCCCTATACTCTTTTTACCCCCTCTTCCCATATCCGGAAAACTATCCGTTTTCCGACCGTGTGATCATGAGAACTTTTGATCAGAAGTTCAATATCAATTCCAGCGAATTTCATATAGGGCGGCTTCCCATTAGACATGTGCGACAGGGTCCTTTATAAAAATGTAGTTAAAATGTAAAATAATTTCACAGGAAATAATTTAAAAGAATTTTTCAAAGTGCACCACTTTTTTGCAATGAACAGTGTATTTTTATTATCAACTGTATCTCATTTTATTTTTTTTTTTAGTATCGAAGTCTGATTGAAAGTGAAACATTAGAATATACAGTTAAGTGCCATTATCCAATTAGATGGAATGATCACCAAGAATGGATTCTAAATTTAACTGGATGTAAAGCAACAGCAAATTTAATATATTCGCATAAAGATTTTTTTCAAGATTTAATTAACGATTGGGCATCAAAAGCTCGACCAGATTTATTAAATTTTGTACCATATACATGGAAAATTAGTATATTATTAAAAGAATTTGAATTAATTACAATCAGTAATGAATACAATTGGATTGATTGTACATCACAAAATCAGGAGAATTGTCATCTGGCATTTTGTGGTGATGTGTTTGATATGTCATTTGATTTACCGTTTGTTGATTTTTTACCACAAACTATCCCTTTACGATTTTGGATTCAAGGCGAAAGTGTTGATTTAACCATGTATACACCAGAAGTATTTACCAGTCGTAATATTATATTAGCTTTAGATAAGCATGCCAAAGTTTTAGCTAGAGATGGTACATTAACAAAACGCCCAGAAGTACGAAAATGGCGTAATGTTTGTCAGAAAAGGTATTTTTTTAATTTTTATTTCATTTGTCTCATTCTCCATTAGCAAAATTTTATTTTGACTACAGTAACAGGAGAAACTTTAAAAACTAAAATTGTAATAAAACTTAACTGAAATAAGGGAAAATAACAACTAACTGAGTTAATAATAATAATAATAATTAGCAAGGGGGATACCGCAAATGTGTCTCTAGCACCTAGACCAAGGAGTTCTCTGTGCTCTCCTTGAGAAAAACCTGTGATTCGAAGGCGAGACGTCTCCGGGTAAGAGGTACTATTTTAAGCAGATGAAGCTATAGGATTCTGTTGAGACCAGACGCCACCCAGAAAGGGATCTAAGGGACCCCAGGATTGATGGATCCAGGGTTTCGGACCCAAACATTCTATAACTGACAGCCTGCAGATTTCTGCAGCTGAAAATGACATGTATGGAGGTTTCATCATTCTCCATACAGGCCCTACAAGTGGGATCATCAGAGATCCCCAAGTTATGAAGGTGATAGTTCAATCGGCAGTGTCCTGTCAAGAGCCCCGCCACCCTTCATCTGTATTTTATTGAGTTTCAACCGAGCACAGTCGAATGCCCTAGCTGTGGTTATGCATAGCTTGGCCCGTTGCATGTAAAGTCCCAGTAATCGAGATGAGCTTGCCGTAGCCACTCTTTGATTCTAACTAAAATAAGAGAAAATAACAACTAACTGAGTTAATTGCTTAAATACTCGGTAAGAGTAATTACAGATGTTTGTATCTCTTACGGTTTCAAACATGGATAAAAAAAACCCACCCCCTTGTGTGGTAATGTGCCTAATTTGATCCATTCACGAAATTAATCCAAATTTTTAGCTCTAGGAACCACACAAAATTTCAGCTTGGACGGACGGATATGTGAAATTTGACTAAATAGGACATTTTTGACTACCTATACCAAAATTTGTTTCTTAAATATTTCAAATATTCTAAACCGTTACAAAGTCGAGACCAGTGGCGTAACTAGATTTTTTAGGCCCATAAGCAAATTCTAACTACGGGATCCCTACTAACATTTTTTTTATTTCAACTGTTATACAAAGGAAAATTATTTTTTAACTTTATATATATATATATTTAAGGATTTTAAAATAAGACGAGTATTAAACGTTTAAAAGAAAAAACTGATTATAAATAAAAAACAAAACATATTTGAATATAAACAAAAGTATAAAAAGTTATTTAAATGATTTTTCGTCTAGATTTTGCAGCCGTAAATTTGTCAATTAGAATCTTCGTGTTTAATTGACTTGTTTCTTCATTCTCAATGGCAATCAATGCTATATTTCAGACGAGATTGTCCAATTCAATTTCTTTTAAAATCTTTTATAATTTTTTAATTTGCTGAATGTTCTTTCTACTGTAGTAACCAACAGTCACTGGCAAAGTAAAAAATATAATAAGCAAAAATATTCCAAGCAACTAAATTTTTCAATTATAATATTTGCAAAGTCCCTAATAATGTTGTTTTGTAGTTAAAATTTTAAATAAATAAATGTAGATATTTGATAGTTTAATATTTCTAAACGATATTTATAAACAAAAAAAAAAAAAAAAAATTTAATTAAATATATGATTTTTTTATTAAATAATAAATAAATTTTTAAAGGGGACCTCTAGAGCCGGAGGCCCGAAAGCGTTGCTTTCAGTTGCTTCCCTGTAGTTACGCTACTGGTCAAGACTAAACTTAATATATCCTTGTATATAATAAAGTCACTATTGGCTGTATGCCTGGACATTCAGGAATCGGTGGAAACGTGAAGGCGGATGAATTAGCGAGGACACGATAACTCAAAAAGAGATATCGCATTGAAATTTTGTGCGTGTCTTCTAGAGCTAAAAAGTGAGCGCAAGTTCATGAATGAGAAAAATCAGACGCACATTCCTCCCGCCGGGGGGTGAGAATATCTATCTTTGATATGCTCGCTGCAATTTCAACTCACATTTTCTGGCAAATTTTTTATATGTTTTCTCATTTTTTTTTTAGAAAGCATAAGAATAATTTGAAATGAAACATAGGAAAGAACTGATCACATATTGTGATTTCTAAATGATGTTTTGAAATACTTTTAGTCTCCCTTGTAAACCATACAAATTTTGTAAAAGTATTTTTGAAATAGCCTTTATTAAACATAATTAATTTTAGTCAAGGTTGGGTCGATTGTTGGTCAGTGCCGATAGCTGCTTTATGTATAAATTATATATATCATCCAATACCACCATTGGGCCCAATTCCTCAAGCGGATATTCCAACACCTGATAAAGAAGAATTGTTGTTATCACCTATGCGCTTTCCACATAAAATGCCACGTAAATTATCACATAGCATGCATTGGACACCACAAGATACTACAAAAAAATTCGATCCAGAAGTTTTGCCACCTGACAAAGTATCTTTAGAGTTAGAAATCGGACCATCTGTTTTATATTTGTATGGGACCATGTTAAGAGGCTTATTAAATTTAAAGGTAAGTTTAAACAATTTTTATATAATTTTATTCAATAAAATTAAACCAAACTAAATTTAAAAAAAGGAATAATGGAACCAAGATAGAATATAGATAAATATATCTTGGGGTCTAAAAGTATTGCACTTCGACCTTATGGTCCATTGTGCTCCCCCTTCTACTTCAGTCTGACGAGATTCGCTTCTCCCATATGTTGGCAATGGCCAGGAGCTTGCTTATCAGGACTTCCTGAAGGTTGATATATTCGGGATGAGATGCACCGAATATCTTGTATCTGCTGTAACCCTAATAGATCCAAACAAATGTGCTTAAATTTAATAAAAATGTCAATATTTATTTAATTTTGTAAGATTAAGATTGGTGTGTTTTAGTCTCTTCGAGAATAGTTGAATAATTTTGAATTCTGAAAAGTTCAAGATATTCGAGAGAGTCAAATCAAAAAAAATACTCATATTTGTTTGACAAACGCCCAAATCGATATCTTTCGAAGAAATAGCGGTATTGGAACGGTCTTGAGATTTGAGATAAATTTCAACACAAAGATGAGGCTTTTACCTGCTTTGTACTGAAAAACCTACTATCTTTGTTAAAATTAACATTTTTTTGCAATTGCTGAAACTTGCTCAAAGTTTACCCTATTAAGCTATTTAAGGTTGCTTGGTAGTCTCAATCCGAGATCAATTTAAATAACATATTAAAAATGTGAACATTTTTATGTTATAACATATTATGTGTAAAATATTATGTGTGGAAAACAGATATAGAAGCAAAACTAAAATATTAAAAAAATTAATTAAATCTAAACTGTGTGGTGAATCGTTTCGCATTTTTTCTAGTGTACGTTTGAAACATCGGTCTATCGATTGAAAAGTTTTTTATTTGAGGTCAAATTCGCCGATTTTTCTCAAACCATTAATTTCCGGTGTTATTGAACAAAGATTTTTGCATAACTTTAATTAATCACATTTCTTAAACAATGTGGTAAAAAAATCTGATTTTTTTTCTATACGTGCATTTAATTATAATCTTTTAAATAAATATAGAAAAATGTGGGGTCAAGTTTAAGCGATGTGGCTACCAAACTACCTTAAACTATCGAAGCTTTTAAAAAAATTGCTTGTATTTGTTGTTTTCTTATAATATGTACTCTTAATAAATCTCGATATGACTCGAGGATTTCATCAAAAAGTGACAAAGGCACTTTTAACCCACGGTCAAAGGGGTGTAATTAAACAGAATTTTTTAAGATTAATTACTTTTATCATAATCTTTTAAACATTACCCCTATGCTATTAACAGATGAGAGTATACTTAATATTTTTTTCGAATTTCGACTAAATATTCGATAATATTGAATGAATTCTTTGTGTGTGTATGTGTTTTAGGAAAATATTTTTGGAGATGATCAAGCATTTACAGATATGCAACAAAGTAAATTTTCGGAACACACAAATAATAATTCAATTGATAATCGTAATGAGTCATCAGTGAATGAAGAAAGTGATTCAGTGCGTAGTGTATTCGATCCAAGATATTATCGACCATTAGATGTACAAGTACAAATTACAATGCATGATATACAAGCACATTTAATGAAAAATTGTACAGAAAGTGATCCACCATGTCCAATTATACTATTAGAACGCTTTGGTGTAGAAATGAGAAAAACATATAAACAAACCGAATTACAAGTATTATTGTCACCGTCAATGTTATTAGTATCAGATAATTCTGTTAGATCTTCGAAAGAGCAACATTTAAGACAAGGTCATCTAACTTTATCCGCTTTACAGGTGAGAACAATCATATAATTATTATAGGTAAATTTTAGGGATTACTTAATTATACTAGTCTACAAATTAAAAAAATTCGTTACGCAGGAGCTGCTTCAACTTAGCGAATTTACTTATAATACATAAATTACTCTCTAGCGGTCACTATTTTAGTGTGATCAAAATAAAATATCGTATCTGATATGATTTTAGATGATTTTAAATGATTCTATCATTTAAAAATTGTATAATTGATTTGTGCCTTATTTATTCGGTTTTCGAAAAATACTTCGGATAAAAGTTGTTCATTATAAATATATTAACAACTTTTACTTTACACTTTACTTGTGTTGTTTTTGTACGTTACAGGCAATGAGCGAATATTCTTAAAGCAACGCGGTTTCTTAACTTTTCCGATCACTAAAAGTTTTTCGTACGCGATCCAGTCATGTTTGCAGCAACCAACACTGTAATTCTTGTTTTAGACAATTTCCCACCCTTGCATTGCTCACCTTTGAATATAAGTGCCTTGTCAGAGGTCAAATTAAAAAACAGTCCGGTTTCATCCGCATTAAAGATTTCCTCTGGGTTGTAACCTTCGGGCAGTGCAGGCCACTTATGAGTGGTCCCTTCACTCACCACAAAGTTTTGCAGTCACAATGCTATCACGAGCGCGGAAACGTTGTACCCAAAATAACGAGCAATCGAAATTTTCTTTCCTAAGTCGAGCGAAATCGTTGGCTTTTTGTTGAAGGTCCGGACCACTTATTGGCACATTGTTTGTTCTCTGATGTATAAATCACGCGTTAATAAAGCCTCTTCTATAACTTTATGTTAGGATACCCTTAACCGTTTAATTTTTCAAAGAATTGTTATCAAAAAGAGCTTTTATTTTGACATTATTCTTCCAAATCGTTGATATTGTAGAGTGTGAGACGTCACATTCCTTTGCAATATCCGCATTTGACTCACCATTTTTGAATCTCCATATAATGTGTGATTTTTCTTCAATATTAAACATTTTCCTCTTTTTTACGACATGGTGACCTAAAAACGCGCAAACAAAATCAAATCAAAACGATACACATGACCTGTCGACTGTTGCTATTCGCACTTAATAAGTCGTAATACATGCAAGATCAAATGGCACAGAGCACGCAAGAGACTTGGGTGGAGTGGGAGAAAGTGCATAGCTAATAATAAGACAAAATATTCCTTATTATGCCTTATTTCATTAGAATTAGGTTCAAAATAATGTTTTGTTTTACTGAAAAGTAAGACGGTTGATCGTTATAGTCAATGAGGTATATATATATGTGTATGATAAAGGTTCGTCGCTTTATCCGATGTTGTTATAAGCAGTATGTTTACATAAGTGTTTATATGGGGATTCGGCGGGACCTTGCTATTTGGTCGTAATAACCGATCCGTCGTTGTTAACCGATGTCGGTATAGCCGGTTTTGACTGTAAGCTTGTTATATTATTATAAATTAAAATTATTATATTATTATAAACAACAAAATTCAAACAGTGCTTTAACTTATTAGTTCCGATCGAACCGCCTTAATTGAGCATCATTATAATTATTATTTTAGAAACATATTAATTAAGTTTTATAATTTTAGATTCGAGGGCATGCAATGTTTAGTGATGAAGGTCGATCTTTGGAGGAGGAAACATTGGAGTATGCTTGGATGTTAGAAATACAATTAGGAAAATTAAGTGGTAGAATTACAATGCCTCAGGTAATACATTTTTATACACAATCATGAATTCCTGTTGAATTTAAAAACTGCGAATGAAAAGCAATATTTTTAATGAAACTGGAATATCTGCTCCGTTTACGACTTGTTCCAGGATTATTTAACTTCCCAAATTAAAAATCAAAATTATTGAGAGTATTCTGTACACAATCCAGAAACTTTGATTATTAATAGTTGTGTTTATTATTTTACAGCTGTATCATATTGCAACATCATTAGAAACATTAGTGCTTTTAGCATTAAATTCAGAAAATACACTAAAACCACCTAGACCACCTAAATTATGTTTACATGGATTACCACCATTACAATGCCCTAATTCCGATTCCGAGTCACGGTATCAGTGTCCTTCAGCCGATGAAATTAAATATAAAATGACAAGAGTTGCAATTGATGCAATTGATTTAACAATTGTTGAAAATGGAACAGCACTTCAAGCATGGGTGTCGCCTGTTCGTCTGTCAACATGTAATCTTCATGGGCAACATGTTAAATCGGGCATTACTTGTGTATTACCAATGATTTTATTTAAACAATTTGTATCGGCTGGTAGTCATTTTTCAAATATCCATAGCAATACAAATACATCGACAAGTTCAAAATCAAATCAAACTTTACGTGATCGTGCCACATCTGAAGCTACAGATAATTGGTTAGAAATTGGTACAATAAATGTTGGTCCGATTATTGTTGAATCTGCTTTATCATTATCTACCTCAGAATCTAATTTACATATGGTACAAAATAAGTAAGTTTAAAATGTACATTAGTTAACAATATCAATTTTAGATAGATATCAAAGATATGATGGAGGTTTAGAGGATCTCGGTTCTTGTGTTCTTTCTTGGTCATAAACTTCTGACAGGTTTTACTGAGTAGATTAGTACTTGACGAAAAGTTAGAAGCTACATTTTCCTTCTTCTATAATAGCCACTGCTAAAAAGCCAAATGCCAAACAGATAGTACAATCAATAGAGATTATTGCGCTGCACTAAATTACAGGAGTTTTTTTTTTTAAATTAGGTTCAGTATCACGTACTGAATATAAATGAGCAAAATCCTTACAAATTTCGACCCCGGAAGTGCCGCCATTTTGAGAAAAACTGTATAAAACATCCACTTTAGGCCAAAAATGGTAATAACCTTTCTTGTAGATAATTGAATTTCCTATTTTTTTTGTTTACTAATTTTTTTTGTATCACTTACCGTTTACGACTTATACGACTATTGTTATTTATTTATTGACTTTTTGACATAGAGAAAATATATATAGAGTAGGCAAGTCATAGGCGCGCGTGTAAGTGGAAACGTCTCCTCAATAGAAAGAGAGAAAACATCCCGAAGGTGTACTTGTCTCTTTCTAAATGACTAATATATAACATAGAAATAATATATTCTCTATGATATATAATGATTATATATTAGTCATTAAAAAAAGAGATAGCTTTACCTACGCGATTCTCTTTCTATCTGAGAGACAACTTTTGACTCGGCTTGCCTACTCTATATATATTATCTCTATGCTTTTTGACCGATATCTTCTTTAATAATTGTTTAGAAAGAATTTAGATTACGGCAAGCTTTCGTCGTAATATTAATATTAAGAGGTCACGCATCTTATGTATTATTGCACATTTATGTATTATTTTAATGTATAGCAATAATAAGAGTCAGTAAGTATAAGTTTTGATGAAAAAATAAAAAATTGCTTTCATTCGATTTATTCTTGTTAACATCACTCTTATTAAAATTACTCTTATATTGTCTCAGGATATGTTATTCGTTGCTAATTTGGTGACAGTTTAACTGTCATTGTGAAACTGTCACGAAATTAAGCAACGAATAACATATCCTGAGACAATATAAGAGTAATTTCAATAAAATTTATTATATTTTAAATTATTTTGTTTAATTTTTGTATTTTTGTCTATTGATCTCTATTTTCTATCTATTTCTAATTGTCAAAGAGTAAATTACGACTAGCTAATTTATACTGATGATGACTACTTTGTAGTCGAAATACGTATTTATAATACAATAACTGATCTAGGTATTGGGGCGAATTTGAAATTTTATTTCAAAAACCTAGAGTTCTCATTAATTATCATTTGATAATCTAATATATATATATATATATATATATATATATATATATATATATATATATATATATATATATATATATAGTGCTGTTTCATATTATTTACTGCCGTTTTTGCCACTTGGTTGGTGCTAGTGTACGCATAATTGAAATGGAGGTCAGTGTAATTTGTTAAAAGAGACAGTAGATATACTCCTATAGAAGAAGAGAGGTAAAACAATATTTTTCGAGTTACTGTCTGTTCATTTTCTGTAGTTAAGTAAAAATGCTCAAAATTTTCCAATTTTGACCTGTGTGTAAAATTTTAAGATCAATTAGCCAGAATCATTTCGTTAGCCAGTATCTTTACAAAATTTATCTTCATATTTAATATCATTACCTGTTTACCTATTTTTCTGTTAGATATTTAAAATCACACGATGAAAAAACTAAACGTCTTTGGTTTTTGTGGGCCGGTGATCCAACAGTTAACAAGTTAGTCGGAAAATGTGGATGTAATGGAGGCTGCGCATTCTTTGGAAATAATCGTAATGGTCCCAAATTTTTTAAGCCTAGTAAAGCAGATATTCAAGATGGTATTAATATTGCAGCATTTAGGTTTGTATGAAAAATTAAATATTAATATCTGTGTTTATATTGTGATTTTATGATAATCAAAATCCTCTATTTACAGAATACAAGAGCCGGGTAAAGATCCAGGTTTTGGTCAAAGTATTATACATGAGGGCCAATTAGTTTTCCATACACCACCATACAGTTTACAAGATGTTACTTTACACGAAGTTGGAGTTTTAACAAAAGTAATGGTTCCTTGTTTTTTAGGTTGGATATCAGAAAGTGGATTATCGTTTTAGGTCGGAAAATAGATTCTAGATAGATAAATAGATAGATACATTTTGGGGTCTAAAAAGTATTGCACTTCGACCTTATGGTCCATTGTGCTCCCCGTTCTACTTCAGTTCGACGAGATTCGCTTCTCCCATATGTTAGCAATAGCCAGAAGCTTGCTTATCAGGTCTTCCTGAAGATTCATATATTCGGGGTGAGATGCACCGAATCTGCTGTAACCTAGAGGTTCGCAGTCAAAGATAATGTTGCTAGATGTTTCTTCCTCCTCACCACACAATCTGCACACGATGGACCCGTCATGGAGTCCCATTGTGTGCAGATGCTTCCGCAGGGGATAACACCCGGTAATGGATCTAACCATCCGCAGTTACATGCTGTTCAGCTTCAGTGCATCGAGATATAGCCTTTTGGTTGCACTCTGAAGCAGTATTTTCCCAAGGTACTGCCGCGGTACTTTTTCCCAGTGATCACGGTGTTTAGCATTTTACCACTCGTTGATCACATGTTAAGATGCAGTCCTTGGAATTCCTAAAATAGACTTTGAGCCTATGAAGGGCATTCCGACTCCCTTCTTTGCTAAGGCATCTGCTTTTTCATTTCCTTCGAAACCACCGTGACCCGTGAATTCCCCTGAGGGGATCTCACATCCAGGCAAAGCTATTAGGGCAGCTTGACTGTCCGGGAGAATACATACGTTCTGGTTTATGTAGCCTCTACGTAGGTTCTCACGGATGCAAACCAGTATGGTGTAGACTTCTGCTTGAAAGACCGTGGTATATTTTCCCAAGTTAAGTCTTATGTTTGCTTTAGGTCTCTCACCGTAGATTCCCGCCCCGATCCCTTCTTCAGTTTTGGATCCGTCTGTATACCAGACGATTCCTTTCTTGAGATAGGGTGGTTCTCCTTCCGTCCTCATGTCCCTATCACAGACTACAGTGAAAGGTTTTGAGAAGTAGTATATTTTGGGAAGCATATCTGTGCCCATTTCAAAAACGGGGTCTGAGATGATTGATGTTCCCACGATCCTTGTATGTCTAATCTGATTTTTTTAAATCCAGTTATTATTGCAAGACAGTCTATAGGCGCTGGATCTCGCTTTAGCTATTATTACAATGCTTAGTGGAATTAGTCCTGGTATGACTTCCATGGCAGCTGTGAGTGTACTGCTCATGGATCCAGTAATTCACAATCAGGCCAGTCTTTGGATCCTGAATAGTTTTTTGCATGCTGTTATCTGGTTAACTTTTGGCCACCAAATAGATTCTAACCCAATAGTTAAAATTGGAACATTATTTTAGTATTTTTTTGCGAAACTAAATTAATGCGAATCTATAATAAATTAATTTGAACGATTAAATCTGTTTTCCAATTTTATCTTTTATACTTTCTGACAACCGACCTAAGAGTATTTTATTAACATTTTAATTTCATTTTTTTTAGGCTAATTTTGAAAAGTTATTGGAAAGTCCTCGTATCAAAAGTGCTTTTGATCGAAAAGATAAAGATGGATTAAATCGTAGTAATACTAGAGAAGTAATTGATACGATTACCAAATCATCTGCAACTTCTACAAGTCCATTATGTTTTGCAGCAGAAACTCGTAACTCTGCCAGACGATTTTCTTATACATCGTCAAGGTAATTAAACACCCATGAATTAAATGTTTGAAATTTTCTCAGTAGCTTTAGCATTAAGGATGTACGAGCACTGAAGCTTCAAAAAGATTAAGGGCTTGATTTTTTGTTTACATGTAGTTGAAGTGCATATAAATCAATTATAAAAGTTTCAAGGGGGGGGGGGGGCACGAAGGTCTTGAATTAATTAATTAAAGTTCGAGTTTTAATGCATTGCTTTTATGGACAAACCCATATTTTTACACATATTTTGATAATTGTCACTTGGGACAAAATAAGACGAATAAAAAAAAAACTACGCAATAGAAAATAGAAATAATAATAAAGAGATTGATCTAATATAATTTCGGCATGACGGGCCTAAAAAAAGGTATTTAAGTAAACAACTGAGTAAACAACTTAATTATCGGAAATCTCAGGTTTTTTTCTTAAACATCTTTTTTGTTAGGCCCGGTATGATGGGCCTAATTTAAATTTAAATTTTAACTTATGACAAAAAATAATAAACATTATTTTGGACTTTTATGAATGTACTACATAAGATTTTGAAGAATTTTATAAATGGACTATAAATTAGCGCTTGTTCATCCTTAAGTGAGGAACTTTCTACTAAATTTTCGTTCATTTCGTAGTATTTTCGATGTACCTCCCTATCATCCTTAAATCTAAAATAGATTAATTGATAACAAATACAGTTACTTGTGACTTATTTTAGATCGAATCAGCCATTAGTTTTAAAAGATGTTCCATATGCAAGATTGATGGATTGTAGTCCAACCACAGCGCTTCCATTAAAATTAGATAGTGATTCAAAACTACATTTTGATAAATCAAAATCAATATTAAATGTTCCTGAAAATGATGTGGCTCCAAAAAATAGCGCATCCGATTCAAAATTAGCGGTAGATTATTTTAATTCACCAGATACAGAAATTATTGACACACTTCAACCGAGTTCAATGCCAACAACAAGCAGCGAATTCTCACCACAACCAAATATAAAATCTGTAAATATATCTGAATCACATCATTCGTTACATGCCCGAATTGGTTCAGAAGAAAAATTAAAATATGAAGTACAAAGAACAATATCAATGTCTAGTGAAAATCATTCTGAGGCCTTTTTCTCAGCTGATGAAGAAGTGACCGGTTCATCAAGTAGAGCATCAAGTTTGAAACGTTCAGCAATTGGAACAGGTACTGTTTTGCGTCGCAAGGATAGTACTCATCAAAGGTAAACCTTTTTATCATATTCATTTTATTTGTCATTTTCCATTTGTCATACGTTTAACATATCATATTATTCATTTATTGTTAATTTTAATTGTTTGAATATTAAACAACAAGTAGTCCAGTAATAATAATCATAATAATAGACAAACTTCGGAAAAATTAGGGAAAGGTTGGATTTTGGTATATACTATATGGCTTCGGTTTGGTTTTCACCGGAGCCCCTAACCCAGGGGTCCTTAATTCCCGGGTCAACTATTGCAGCAGCTTGTAACGAGGTCAAATAACGATTTATTCAAAAATTAAGAAGCTTGTCGAACGTTATGATGAAAACATAAGTGATCAATTTCATGAATAATTTTTATCTCTTCGTGCTTACCTCGAAAGTCGTATAAAATAACTCCATTCTGTGAAATAGTCCGCACATTTGTTGTTAATAGAACATTCTGTTTTGTCACCTAGTTTTCCGGATATTTGCACTGCTTTAATGTCATTTTTAACAATTCCCATCACTGTTGCTTCAGCTGCACGTTCATTTTCGAAGTTAAAAATAATTAAAATTTACCTACGAATTATACCAAAATTCAGATTTCCCGTAATTTTCCTGAAGTTCAATGTTTAATGTTACTGGATTAAAGGACATTTCGTTTTTGTTGGACAACTATTCATGTCTATAATGCTACTCAATTTTTAACTAAAATAATTTTGTTGTTTTCATGTTGTTTTATTGACGCTCGTAGTGACTCTTTAGGTCAAGCTTTATCCTAAAGATTATACATACCATTGATTATATTCAATCAATAAGTTTTTAGCACATAATTTAATTCAACGTTTACAACAAGTGGAATTGAAAATCGATCCTTTACCAATTATTTGAATGCACTCGTAGTAGTGGTGGAGGGGAAGCCGAACCCTAGCAAGCTTATTTAGGCCTTTTTGGTCAACCTTGGAATTTCCACGCCCCTGATTTAAACTGTAGTTCGAATTTACAGTCCCCGCATTGTTATTTTTGCTAACATGAGTAATAAATAATAATAAATAAATAAATAATGGGGTTTTATTTCCGTTTCTGAGACACCGCGGTCTATAACAGAGGCCACCCACATCATTATTTTTCAACCTTTATTAATTTAAACTGTACATTTGTTATGATGTGAGTGGAGGACAAGGAATTCATATGCAGACTAGGAATTGGTAGGTTGTGCGGCTGCAGCCGGCTTTGATAGGAACTATACCGATATTCATCTGGAGTTCGTGAATGTAAACTGCAGAAAACCATCACAAGCATAGCCGGTTACTTCGTTCTTATCCATACGTCGACAGCTTAGTCAATTAACCGCCACATTAATTTTTTAATTGACAAGCCGATGTTGGGATTCGAACCCTTAACCTCCCAGTTCCAAGTAGACTACTGGGCTGGTTTGCTAACAAAAGTATATTTTCTCAATTTATACGTTTTATCAGTGTTCTCCTGTTCCTTAAAGTCCGAACACATTGTACTATTTTTTAGAGGGAATAAACAAAGAATGCTATATAGTTGAAACTGTGAACATATGTTCGGGACGAGTGTACCAACACAACAAAATAAAAAAAACACCTTACTTTTTGAACACACCTCGTATGTTCAATTAAAAACTATTTTAAATGTATTTTGAAATTCGTTAATAAATCAAATAGAAAAATAACCGTTTTGATTTTAACTTTTGAAAATTAAATGCAAAAGTTCATCAAAGGTATAAAAATAATTGAAAAAGAATCGATTGTCAACTTCACAAGTTTAATTTGCTGAAGAGTCTTTACAAGAGTCATCAATACGATAATATTTTTTAATTAATCTACTGGGTTAAAAATTTTTAGATTTTCTAATTTTTTTATGTTGCTGCTGCATAACCATACGCTCTCAAGTAAGGAGTCATTTTTTTAAAATGATTTCATACATAATATTTTCTATCTGCTCAATCTATCAATAATCAAAGGATTCATTGTTGTATTTTACTATTTTTATTTAAAAAGTAAGTTTTTTATTTTGTGCTGATTTTTTCTGATGATCAATTAAGTGAAAATTTTTCCGAATAATACTATAAAGACGAAAAAAGACTATCTTTAAAGTCTACTATAGTTGCCGACGAACTGATCAGAAATGGTACAAACATCTAAATGCACCCTTTGCAAACTGCAAACTATACTTTTGAAAGAAATCATATTAGTCAAGGTCAATGTAAGGTGGGAGGAGGAACGTACTTGTAGTACTATCAGGCAAATTCAGAGTAAAACTCTAGGCGTTCCAAAGATACTATCTCTACAAAGATCATCTCTAGTAGTCCAAGAGCTGGCGACAAAAATCGGCAGGAGTTTTGTAAAGGCCCATAATTCAATATGATTATTAATATTATTAATTATTAGATTATTAATTAGCAATAGTATTGAGGGTGTACATGAGTCAGGGTCAGCACCCACTCGCAAGGTCAGGTAGTGGAACAACTGGCGGCGGCGCGCTTTGATATATGTAAAATTATAACATGCTCTACAGGTGTTTTGTAATAATTGAAAATTGGCAGTAAACTAGTTTATAGTACAAAAAAACGTGAGAAAGTGGTCAGACCGCATTGTTGTGGAACGCGGCGAGTCAACACGCCATAACGATGCTAAGTTATGGCCTTAACGATGTCGGTGCAAGAGTTTTGTAATGGCTGAAAATTCATTTACTGCTTGATAAAAGGTAGGGATTTAGGGGGTCCAGACACCCCCCTTAGTCTACGCGGAAATTGATTGATTTTAATGGCGTTTAGAATTCTCCTTTTTTTATGGCGTGAAGTCAAACTAGTTTATCTTTGGCGTTGTTGGACTCCTGCCATGTGAAAGTTGTAACTACGCCTGTGGTAGTGACAATATTGGGTCAGGCCCCTTTCGGTATCATCATGGACCTCGCGTACTAAGTGTGTCCCATTCAGGACAGCCGCTAAAACCTAACCTAAGACTATTATCTGAAAAAATCTGCACAGAATAAGAAATGTTTTGATTATCGCTCATAACTTCGGAGTAAATAATTTAGATAAAAAGAAATTCTGCCCCATGTATAGAGTCGGACAATGAATATGCGTGTTTTTTATTTTTTTTTTCGTTTTTTTTTTTTTAAATATTAAGATTTTCTAGCATTTTTTTAAATCGTAAAATGTTTGAATTTTATTACGAAAATAATAATAATAATATGAGATATGTTAAAAAGCCTGACACAGCACCAAAATACCTACAAAAACAAATCAATTATCCTGCAATACTAATAAAAATCAAATATATAATAAAATTGTTCATAGGAAAAAATTTGCTAGTGATCTTAGTATCGGCCTTGATAAGAAAACATATCCAGCTGTTGAGAAAACATTCTCCAATATTGATAATATTAAAATCCCTGATGTCGTTAATCATCACCGCTTATCAAGTCATCGAAGCGATCATGAAATTCATACACCTGAACATCGTAGTGGTGGGGGGCTATTAAATGGTTGTTCGAATCATAGTGTTCACATGCAAAGACGTTTTAATAACATTTCTAGCAGTTTTCGATCGGGAAGTCCACATTTATATGGTGGTACTATTGGTCATCAAATTAATAATAGTGGTGGCGACAGTCTACATGATGTATTTGAAACACATGGACAAGATAATATATTAATTGACTCATCTGATACGCATAGTATGTCTAGTACATCATTCATATCGGCTGTATCATCACAAGAGGATATGACTCTAGTTAATTTACATATGCAAGTCAATAAACCAATTATTGATTCACCTTTATTAATGTCGAGTTATGTTAGTCATTTATCACAAGTTCGATGTAATAATTGGAATCAAGCGTCATTACCATTTGGAGCAGATGCATTTACAACACCATTGTTTCAAAGGACCGAAGATGGTCGACTTGTTTATATAGGTAATTTTTTATGCAATTATTAGAACAAATAGGTAAGCTCAGGGGGACCACAAAAGTATTTCTATATCATTCTATATCATTTTTCAAAATTTCATCATTGATTTGTGCCCCATACATTCGGTTTTCGGAAAAATGCTTCGGATAAAAGTTGTGCATAATAATAAGGTCCAAATCAACTAACAAATTTAAAAAAATAAGCGCTACTTTTGTGGCCCAAAGTACCACTGAACTCTAATTATATAGAATGCGGTTCTTTGTAGCGAAAGAGAAAATAAAGTGTCTCAAATTGAAGCATACACTAAAGCCACTAATAGGGTAAGAGTCCGTGATCGCCAGATCTTTGTTATAAAAGCTGAAAGTTTTTCTGCGCATGTCCCCAACAGAGTTAGGAACGATCGACGACTATGAAGTTTCGATCATTGTGGCTTTGGCAGGTAGCAAGTAAGTAGCAAAGGTGCATAAAATTGCTACTTACTTTCGTCAAATTATAAAGCGTAATTTTTTTTTTATATTTTCTTCGAGATAATATTTGAAATCACGTCATTCATTGCCAGACACTTTGTATAGTGGCAACCCCCGCCAGACACCATTAAACTTAAAAAAATTTGTAATTCTACTTTCGTTATAGTATAAAAGCTGAATTTTATATATGTTACTTGGGTAAATATTAAAAGATGTTTCCTAAGAAGCCAGACAGTTTCGTTAGT